>CABHPH010092844.1:0-20452 GCA_902168325.1 Peromyscus nudipes
AATCTTAGCTTTAAAATTCATCTTATTTTATGTGTATTGATGTTTTGCCTATATGTATGTCAATACATCACATGCATGCTTAGTACCCATGGAGGCCAGAAGAGGGCATCAGACTTCAGGAACTGGAATTACAGATGGTTGTGAGCCACCATGTAAGTGCTAGGGATTGAACATGGGTCCTCTGGAAGATCAGCCTCTTGTTGGTTGTTTTTACTCTTTTGAGAGGCCTGACACCCAGCTGCCAAATAAATCACACAGAAGCTTATTCTTAATTATAAATGGCCGGCCTTAGCTTGACTTGTTTCTAGCCAGCATTTTTTAACTTTAAATTATCCCACCTATCTTTTGCCTCTGGGCTTTTACCTTTTCTCTATTTGTGTCTACCTTTCATTACTTCTTATTCCATAGCTGGCTGGGTGGCTGGGTGGCTGGCCCCTGGAGTCCTCCTCTCCTTGTTCTCTTGCTCTTTCTTCTTTTCCTCACAGGTTTCTCATTCTATTTATTCTCTCTGCCTGCCAGCCCTGCCTATTTCTCTCTCTTGTCTTGCTATTGGCCATTCAGCTCTTTATTAGACCATCAGGTGTTGTATACAGGCAAAGTATCACAGCTTCACAGGGTTAAACAAATGCAACATAAACAAAAGTAACAAACCTTAAAACAATATTCTACAACAGCAGCCGGTGCTCTCAACCACCGAGTCATCACTCCAACCCCAAGAAACTCATCTTAACTTACAAATAGGAGTCACCTTAAAGTGGAAGATTGGAAAAAAGTCGTTAAGAAAATGGGACCAAGAGGCAAGTGGGTACTGCTTTAAACTAAAACTAATCAGAAGAAATTAAAAGGAACATTTACTTCTAATCAAGGGAGCAATTAAGCAAAAAGACATTACAATCCTAAATATATACGCACCAAACTCTGGTGCACCCAATTTCATAAAAAGCATATTACTATAATTAAAGTCATAGACTAACATCAACCCATGAAAAGTAGGTGATTTCAGTTCTCCACTTTCTCTAGAAGACAAGTTGCCCAGACAGAAAAGTAGTCAGAGATACTTTAGAATTAAATGACATCATATATTAAATGAACTTAACAAATATCTACAAAATATTCTACCCAAATGCTTAAGAATATATATTCTCCTCAGAAGCCCACGGAAACTTCTCTAAAATAGAGCACATCTTGGGACACAGAATAAATCTTAACAAATTCAGAAATGGAAATAACTCTGTGTGTCCTACCTCACCATAATAGAGTGAACTTGAAACTAACAGTAAGCAAATCCCTAGGAACCCCAAACTCATGGAGAGTAAACAAGATTGACATACCTTTGGCCCAACTAACCAAAAGAAAAAAGAAAGCAAGCAAGGACCTAAATGAACACAATCAGAAACGATCAGGGAAACACTACAAGAAATGCCAAAGAAATCTAAAATATTATAAAGGAATACTTTTAAAAACTTGTAATTAAGTTGAAAAATATAACAGAAATAGGCAAAATGAGGGCCTGGCGCACCGTGAGCAGTGCTACCCCTGGGCAGGTGGTCCTGGGTTCTATAAGAAAGCAGGCTGAGCAAGCCATAGGGAGTAAGCCAGTAAGCAACATCCCTCCATGGCCTCTGCATCAGCTCTGCCTCCAGGCTCCTGCCCTGAATTCTAATCCTGGCTTCTGTTACCAATGGACTCAGATTTGGAAGTGTAAGCCAAATAACTCTTTCCTCCCCATTCTTTTTTTTGGGAGGGGTCTTTATCATGGCAATAGAATGCTAACCAGGACACGAGGTAAAGAGACAAAGAAAAAGGAAACTACAGGCCCATGTCCTTGATGAACATGTATTTAAAAATCTCAATAAAATACCTGTAAGTTGAACACAGCCATATAGCAAAAAGATTTCACACCATTTTCTAGTTGGCTTTATGCCCGAGATGCATGGATGATTCAACATATATAATTCAATATACATATTATATAAATGGACTTAAAGACAAAAATCACATGAACATAGACAATAGATGCAAAAGAAATAAAAAAAAGCCTTTGATAAAATCCAATATGTTTTTGTGATAAAAGTCCCAGAGAGAGAGACTAGATGGAACATACATACCTCAACATAATAAAGCTTATATATGACAAACCCACAGATGATATCATCCTGAACGGAGAAAAACTCGAAGCAATCCTATTAAATTCAAGGAGGAGTCAGAGATGGCCACTCTCCCCACTCCTTTCCAATTTCGTGTGCTGAAGCACTCGCTGGAACATTACAGTAAGAGACAGAAATGAAGAGGATACAAGTAGGAAAATGAGTCAAATTACCCTACAAAATATAAAGCATGGGCTAGAGAAATGGCTCTGTGGTTAAGAGGACATATTATTCTTGCAGAGGACCCATGTTCGATTCCCAGCTCCCTCATCAAGCAGCTCACAACTGCCTGGAACTCCAGCTTCAGGGAGCTGACCCCTTTCTTACCTCCTTGGGCACACACACAAATACACATTACATATACATAAATAAATAATAAAAAGTTTTAAAACATATAAAGCATAACCAGCCTTGGGCAATTTCAACTTCCCCTTTCTTTTCCCTAATATAAGGCTTGAAATCATAAGATCTTGTCCTAAGGAGGAAATCTCGTCTTAATCCCCCATGTAAGGGACAGGAGTTCTGGAGTTCTGTCAAACGCTTGGGTTGTTCTCTCCATACACAATAACTCTTTCTTTTTCTGGTTGTTTTGATCTGTTCACTGTCTGGGGGCTGTTTCTCCAGATACTTTAGGCTATGAACAGGAACTAAGATGGGTTCTGGGCAGGTTGAAATGCCCTCTTGCTGAAACAGTTAAATAGCCTGTCCCTACATTTTAAAAACTCCACAGACCTCAAAATGTTCTTGGAAAGCAGGCCCTGTGGAGTCATAGACTTTATAACTGGATAGAGAGCCAAGGAGAGAGGGCTCCCGGGGACACAGGGAAGGTGAGCTGTCTCATACTTAAAACACTCGATACTTGCAAATGTTTTACTAATCCCTTTCCTCTTTGATACTAAAGGTGAAGAGGGAGGCATGAAGAACATATCTATCCCCAGTGGTGCCAGGGCAAGGCCACCCTCATAGCTGCACTGGGGAGCCCTCCCTCTCTGAATCCTATGTGGAAGGAGCTGTTGAAGGCTGTGTGCTCAAGAGAGAGACTACACTATCAATGACCATGCTTGGGTAGAGAAAGGGGGAGTTGTTTCCTTTTCAAACCAAACCCAGAAAAAATAAAATAAACAGAAGCCGACAGCTGTTGTCCTTAATGTTGACTGACTGTGCCATTTTCCTTGATAGTGGAGCTTATTTTAAAGGCTTCAGAGGATGAGAGCTGAGCGACACTGTGGTTCACTGGTCTCTCTACCTCATTACGGTGTGCAGGGTCACAGAGGTACAGAGATATAACCCCATCCCTAGAATAACTGTGGCAGACTGTGGATGTGAGCAGACAGTGAACGCCAGGCTGTGAGGATGAAGAGAGCTGGTGGCGGCCTTCCCTTCTCTCCTGCAGGATGTCCAGATATGCAATTCAATTCGGTTCCTCCCTCAGGGCTTTTTAAGAACTAGCAAGAGCTGGTGAGGGACAAGTTTGGGCTTAATGAACCGGGTCTAACTGAGGGCCGCTGTCTGAAGTAGAAGCAGTCTTTTGTCTCTCTTGAACCTTTTCCGGCTTGTTTTGGTGGCAGTAATCTAAACATCTTCTAAAGAATTCCCCCTTCCCCGTCATCAGCCTTGATAGCTGGTAACTCTCTCTTCCACCCAAGCCACTTTATACAGTGCTGGACTAGCCCTGAGACCCAAGATTCCCACAGAGTTTGATCTTCACAAAGATGAAGATCCTTAAAGCTGCTTTCACAGGGATGGTCATGGCTTGAACAGTCTCGCTATGTGGTCCAGGCTGGCCTTGAATGCTCTGCCTTCTTGGTTTTGTCTCTCAAGTGCTGGGATCTCAGGTGTGCATTACTATACTCGGCTGTCCTAAGTTCTAGTTACTAAACATCTTCAGTTCTGTGGTAACCAACCTTCCATTTCCCTCAGTAACCAGGTTCAAGTTTTCATTGCTCAAAATCAACAGATAAAATTAATGTCAGCTGATCCCAGCTACTGGCCTCCCTGAGAGGCTGCATTCCCATTCTGCAGAGGAAACCACTTCTGAATGCAAAGATGCAGAACCAGTCAATGCTGGAGCAAGCATTTGGTTCTGAATCCGAAGCCCCAGATGTCTCCTGTCTGCCCTTCATATCGTCAATGCAGTGTTCAGCCTGCCCAGAACACACTGCTTCCTTGGCGTCTTACCTCAATATAATTTGCACTTCACCCAATTTTTTTTTTTTACTCACACTGTAACATAGGCAGCCCTCGCGCCCTCTAGTGGTGAGTATCTCAGTGACCTAGAAAGCAGACTGCTGCTCAACCTGGGAACCCTGTTACTCAAAATGGCTTAAGGAGTCAGTCCAATAGCCTTGTTTTTGGGTTTCTGTGGCTGTGAAAAGACACCATGACCATGGCAACTCTTAGAAGAAAAACAATTAATTCGGTTGACTCGCTTACAGTTTCAGAGGTTCAGTCCATTATCATCATGTTGGGGAGAATGGCAGCATGCAGGCAGACGATGTGCTGGAGAAGTAGCTGAGAGTCCCACATCTTGCAGGCAACAGGTCTCAGTGTCATACTGAGGGAAGCTTGAGCAAAAAGACCTCAAAGCCCACCCCCACAGTGGAACAGTTCCTCCAACAAGGCCATTGCCACTCCAACAAAGCCACACCTCCCAATAGTGCCACTCCCTGGGGGGGGGGCATTTTCTTTCAAACCACCACCAGCCTTGGTGGCAATCCAGGCCCTCTGAAGACCAAATCCTGACCCCAGGTTTCTTTGTCTCTTTCTCATAATGTGCTCTAGACACAGAGTTCCCCACCCACCAGCCCTCCCCACACCTGCCCATTCCCACCATCACCCCACCTCACGAGTGGCACTTACCTTCCTTCTGGAATGACCCTTTCATGCCTGGTAAACCCCTACTTTACCTTTCCAGGCTCCAGAAAAACCCATTTTCTCTTGGCCCTTTTCACCCCTCCTGCTCCACATGGAACCGACACTCCCACTGCTCTCTAGACAAGAACCTGGGATTGTAATCTGATGTCAGAGCAAACATGGACAGTGACTGTTCCCTGTGACCACGGGATTTCACGTTTTTATTTTCTCTCTGCTCACCTTGGGAGCAGAGCTGTGTCTCACCTATGAGCAAGCTGTTGTGCATGAGTTAGGCCAGATTGATGGTACCCTTTCTCTTGCCTGCGATGGGCTGTTGCTTGGGCCTGTCAGGGAGGAAAAACAGGCTTGGAGAGCTTCCCGTTAGGTACTTCCTAGACGGCCTGCATCACTCACTTATCTGCCTCACACTGCCCATCATCATCAGAACCTCCCTGCTTAGGCAGTGGCATTTAGTTAGGCTGACACTTATCTGTGACCCTGCGAACTCAGGCGTACCTAGGGGTTCGCAGGAAATTCGGAGGCACCAGCCTTCCTCCAGCTTCAGTAAGCTGCCAGGCTCTGGGCTAGCAATTCCGTGGTTTTTTGTTTTTTTTTTTTTTCTTTCTTCCCATTTTACAGATAAGGACTCTGAAGCTCAGAGGGGGGAGTCACTTAGTGAACTGTTGCAAGTAATAAACGGTAAGAGCCGGGATTGGGGGGGGAGGCGGGCATTCGTGTTAGGAAAAGTGTCTTTCCACACCATACCCTCATGAGACCGGCCTGGGGTGCTAGAGAGTGTCCAATAGGTGGCAGCAGAGAGCCAGTCAGTGGCCTGGGAGGTACGTGGTGCAAGTTCTCACCTGGGACAAAGGCAGGGCTGGCATGCAGAGCTGGGGTGTGGTGACGGGAACAGCTCCCCCTGCCGTGGCTAAGCAGTTTCTATGCGAGCACGCACGAGCGCTACCTCCTTTAGTCTCACGATCCACCTGTGCAGCGTTCTTCAGATGAGTGAACTGAGGCGGTCAGAGTTTAGAGTGAATAGACGCCGAGCAGGCAGTTTGGATTGCAGCCCCAGCTGTTCACCGGGGAAGAAAACGCAGTTCCTTGGAAGTAACGAGGCTAGGGGTGGTCGGGCCTGGTTTGAGCTGGCTCCAGTATGCTTGAGGCCAGTCCAAGGACAGTGACTAAGACCTAATCATGGAGGACTTCCCGGAGGTTGTGTGAGTCCAAGAAACAGGATGTGGTAGGATTTTATTTTTCAGGCTAAGGTTCCCGGAGCATCCACACAGATCATTTGGGTACTGTAACTCTAAAGAATCCGGAACCTCAGTGGCTGCAAGGCACTAAAACCCCCAAAGATGGCCTGTAGATCTGGTGATGGCGGCTTCCTTGGGTTTCACAAAACAGACGAGCTGGAGAGTATACACCTGGCACATGGCAGCACTATCAGCCTGCTGTATCTGTCCATAGAGCCCCTCTGTGGGAGGAGTTGATGACAGTTTCCTAGATGTCCCCACCCTGGAAGAATGCCAGGACATACTCAAATTCTCTGAATCGGCTCATGCCACCAGAGAATGCGACTGAGACCTGGGAGCTTCACTTTGTCCTGAGATCCAAGACAGCACCTCCTTCGTCCGTGGTCTCAGTGGTCTCGCCCTGATCATCCAGGCACCCAGCTTGTTTGTAGAGTCCCCCTGGGCGCAAACGTCGGGCTCCTTAGCTCAGAACCGCAGCTCTCTTTGTAGATCAGTGATCACCACTAGCTGGATCACCAGACGTAACTCTGAGGTTTAGACTGAAGTTGCTGCATCCAGATGTGAAGATACCGGAGGTTCGCATCCCTCCCAACTTTTATACAAATCTCCTGACACAAACTGGTCGGGGTGTATGTACCCGTAGTTGCAGCTCTTGGCAGAGAGGCAGAGGTTCAGTTCATCATTTTCTGTACTTAGAGAACTAAAGGCCAACTCTGGCTATGTGAAATCCTGTCTTGAAAATTTTTTTAAAAAGTGGGGGAAGCTGGAGAGATAGTTTAGCTGTGAAAAGCTCTGAGCGCTCTACCAGAGGACCTGGATTCCATTCCTAGTACCCACATAATGGCTCACACTCATCTGCAACTCCAGTTCCAGGGGATGCAACACCCTCTTCTGGTCTCCTTGGGCACCAGGCACACTTGTGGCTCATCCACACTCACCCAGACAAAACACCTATACTCATAAAATAAGATTTTTAAAAATATTAATTTTTTTTTAGTTTTCGGTTTTTAATATAACATGGCTGAATTCTTTGAAAATTTCAATCATGCATACAATGCATTTCTATCATATTCTCTTCCTATCCCCCCTACTCTTCCTAGATCCCCCTACTTTCCTTTACCAACTTTACATCCCTTTTTCCTCATTGTTTCTTTTCACTGAAAATGGATTTTTCATACACTAATTACAATTTCCCCTCTCTCTACTCCACCCAGTTTCTCCCCTCTTCCCCTCCCTCCAGACCCACTCCCTTTCTGTCTCTCATTAGAAAAGAACAGGCTTCTAAGAGATAACAGCCAAACATGACAAAATAAAGTGTAATAAGATAAAAGAAAAACCATCACATCCAAGTTGGACAAGGCAAACCAACAGATCCTCAAGAGAAGGAAAAGAGTCCTAAGAGCAGGCACAAGAAACAGAGACCCACTTGTTCTCACACTCAGGAGTCCCATCAAAATACTAAGCAATAGCTATAATGTATATGCAGAGGGCACAGTACAAGCCCATGTTGCCCTGTGCTTGCTGCTCCAGCTGTGAGCTCATGTGTGCCTTGCTTAGTTGATTCAGAGGGCCTTGTTCTCCTGACATCCTCCTGTCCCTCTGACCCTTACAATCTTTCTGCCTCTTCTTCTTTGGGGTTCCCTGAGCTTTGAGGGAAGAGATTTGATGGAGACCTTCTACTAGACTTTCTTTCCATGTAGTGCCTGGCTGTGGGTCTCTGCATCTCTTCCCATCTGCTGCCAGAGGAAGCCTCTCTGATGATGACTGGATAGAGCACCGATAGGAGTCATTTTAATGAATTTTTTCTTTTTTCAGACTAGTAGTGTTTTGTTTTACCCCAGGCCTCTCAGCTAGCTAGTCTCTGGATCTTGGTCACCCATGCAGTGTTGGGTATCCGTTTCGTCTCATGGGGTGGGCTTCAGGTCCAATCAGACAGTGATAGGCTGCTCCCAGGAGTTCTATACCACTGTTGCCCAGGATATCTTATGGGCAGGACAGACTGTAGGTCTTTAAAAATCTACCATCTATCTGATTCTGGGGGCCCAGTTCATGCTCTGGTTCTGCCTCAGTGCCTTTGCACTGTTGCTCTACCTGAGATTTTCCTCCTCGTTTTCCTTTCTTTTCTTTCTTTCTTCTTTTTTTAAAACATGGCCAGGGATTGAACCCAGGGCCCCATAATTGCTCTGCCACAGAGCCACACCTCTAATGCCCTAATGAAAAGCACGGCCTTCTCCTTGCTGCCATTTAGTTCTTAGTTAATGTCTGTCCTTTGCAGAAAGGTGTAGATGGACTTTTCTATACTACCAGCTGTTCCCCAAATAACCACACAGAGATTTAGTTTTATTATTAACGCTCAGCCAATAGCTTAGGCTTGTTTTTAGATAGTTGTTATAACTTAAATTAATCCATTTCTATTAATCTATGTGCTTCCCCGAGGCTCGTTTACCTCATGTATGTACTTCCCATCCTGCTCGCTCTGTGTCTCATGGCATCTCCTCAGACTCTGCCCTTCTCCCCAGCATCCTCCTAGTCTGGCTCTCCTGCCCAATCTCTTCCTGCCCAGCTATAGGCCAGTCATTATTATGAATTATAATTAACCAATGAGAGTAATACATATGTAGTGTAAAAGATTGTTCCACAGCAGAAAGGCTTCCCCTAGGATCAACTCTCTTTTTTCTCTGTTATGTGTGTCCCTTGCTAGCTCTAGTGACAGTCACTAAGTTTCCAGTAGGCTCATATTACCCTCACACAAAGCAAGCTCTTGTTCATAGCCCAGCATGGAAACTAGAATCATAGACTCTAAGATGATATGGCCCTCAGATGTGAGGGGAAGGGATCTCTGCGGTTAGTTCACCCAAGTCCTAGCTGATGGAGACTCTTGTACTCCTTAATCTGGGGTGGGTTTGTCTGTCTGTGATGGTTAGGGAAGGCCAGTTAGCAAAGGTGACCACTGTGCCATTGCTACATACTGGATTTTGACGGTAAGTAGAATTATCTCTAGTTTAATGGGAGTCTAAGTAGGTCCACGTTGAAAAGGAAAAATTCACCTGTCTTGCTGTGGGGTGTTCTGTATGGCAAATGTGTTGCTCTGATTGGTCAATAAATAAAACACTGATTGGCCAGTGGCTAGGCAGGAAGTATAGGCGGGACTAACAGAGAGGAGAAAAGAACAGGAAGGTGGAAGGAGACACTGCCAGCCACCGCCAGGACAAGCAGCATGTAAAGATGCTGGTAAGCCACGAGCCACGTGGCAAGGTATAGATTTATGGAAATGGATTAATTTAAGCTATAAGAACAGTTAGCAAGAAGCCTGCCACGGCCATACAGTTTGTAAGCAATATAAGTCTCTGTGTTTACTTGGTTGGGTCTGAGCGGCTGTGGGACTGGCAAGTGAGAGAGATTTGTCCTGACTGTGGGCCAGGCAGGAAAACTCAAGCTACAACTTTAGCTCCATTTTAGAATCTTTTCTCAGGTTTTAGGTGAAAACTCCTGCCCCACGTACTTCTTGCAAGTGCACAGAAACTCACAATCCTCAGTGGACAGTTAACCCCAGGGCCACCACAGACAACGAGGACATGGACTGTTGGGGCTTGCTTTCCAGACCTCAGCCTACCAACTCTTCAATTCTTTGGGTTGAAATTTGGGCACCCAGTTAAACTTGGGCTTCAGATAAACTATGTACATATTTGGAAGCAGGTCTCACTGTATAGCCCAAGCTGGCCTTGAACTTGTGATCTTCTTGCCTCAATGTCCCAAGTGCTATTATTGTAGGCATGAGCTACCATGCCTTGCTCAAAAAATAGAATTCTTTACTGTAACTTTATCCCAACAATATGTGAGACATTTAAAAAATTTTTGATGTGTTTTTTAAATAACATTTTATTTAAAATTTCATACAATATATTTTGATCATATTCCTTCTCCACCTCCTCCTAGACCCACCCTCTCACTCTTACCTCCCTACCCACCCAACTTTGAGTTCTTCTTCCCCTCTTCCTCCTCGTCTTCACCTGTGGAGTACAGTTGGGGTTGCCCAACTACTCTTGGGAGTGGACTCTGCCCTAGAGTGTGGTCACCCTATCAGGGTCAACACCATCAATGGAATCTCACTCTCTCTCTCCTGCAGCTACCAAATACCTCAGCTGGTGGTGAGCTTTGTCTGATTTGAGCACGTCTTGTGCCCGATGTCAGAATTTCTTTGAGTTCTTACGTGCAGCTGCCCTGTTGTGTCTGGAGAACACTGTCTCCTTGAAGACACCTACCACCTCCGCGACACTTACACTCTTTCCGCCTTGTCTTCCTTGAAGATCCCAGAGTTGTGCAAGGGCAGAGTGTGATACGCAAGTTGCATTTAGGGCTGAGCACTCCATGGCTGAGGCATTTTTAGAGTAAGGAAAAAAATATATTACATTAGATGCATGACAAAAATACTTGTTTATCTGAAATACAAGTTTACCTGGACACCCTGTAGTTTACTAGGCAACTTAAAAATGAATGGCTTCCCTGGGGTAAAGTGTTGGGACTGGGGAAACACAGACCACCAAAAGCTCCGTGTGTGTGTGTGTGTGTGTGTGTGTGTGTGTGTGTGTGTGTGTGTGTGTTTTCCCTAAAGGGTAGAATGAAGTTAGTTTCTTTCATGCCAAATAAGGAATCACAGACAACCCATTAGGAATCTAAACTCATGACTATCATGAGACTCAAGATCAAGAGTGAAAAAAAAAAAGTGGTTTTTTTTTTTTTTTAGATTAATAGCCAGAGAAGCCGTCTTCACACACACAGCCAGTCAGTCAGCGCGCAAAGGACTGTCTCCTCAAGAAGGTAAGAGCTCTGGCTTCTTTCAGAACAGGGCTTGGGGACTCCTCTGTCCCACCTCAGGGCTTTTTTGAATCTCAAGTGTCAGCAGACTTCCCCTGTCCCTGTCCCTGTTTGTGATTGTCTCACTTCTGGAGTCCACAGTCTCTTAGATTCCCTCTCAGTCCTCCGAGGTTGCCAAGAATAGCGATGGGGGGGCGTGTTGCTGGTGACAGGAGCCCCTTTGCACTAGATGTAGTCTGTCACCCAAAGGGACTTCTGCTGGCTTGAGTGGGTGAGGTATGCTTGTCCTGTAACTGTTTGCCAAGGCTCTGAGCTTGAGGTGGATGCACACAAAAAACAATGAATGCAGAATTAATTGACCCTCTTGTCTGTCAACACAGGCTTCACCCCTATACTACCCACCTGAGATGATCCATGAGATCAACTGTAATTTCTTTTTTATACCTGGGAGGGACAAATTACATGCAAAATGCCCCCTTGTGGAAAGGAGTCACAGGGTGATAAAGAAAGTCCTGATTTTGCTCTCCCATAATCCCCGCTCTTCAAAATGCAGCTAATTAATGTAATTCCATGGGGGTAGGCCCTTAAAATGTATAAAAATCATTAAAAAAAACCACCCCACAATAATAGCAAGGAGTGAAGCTCCCATTATTGCTTTTTAATGAGCTCACTTTAGTTATGACCAATGTAGTCTATGAGATTTTTGTTGGTATTCATTTATACACATTTTAGGGTTTGGGGTGTGTGTGTGTGTGTGTGTGTGTTTGGGTTGGGTGTGGTGGCGCACACCTTTAATTAACTCCAGCACTTGGATAGCAGAGGAACACAGATCTTTATGAGCTCAAGGGCAGTCTAGTCTACATTTTGAGTTCTAAGACAGCTAGGGCAGCGCAGTGAGACTCAGTCTAGAAAACAAAACAAAACAAAACAAAAAAGAAGTTTTTAATTCCTAGGCATGAGACCTGGATAGATAGAAACAGAAATGGAATTGAATGGGAGGAGAAACAAAGTACTAGATGAAATGAGATTTCATTTCACTGGTTTGTCTTGGGTGATTTGTACTTGGCCAAAAAGAACGGTTTCCCTTGTTGAAAGTGGGTTTGGAAGATGCCGTCACTGCTACACACACCCTGGCCAGCCTTGGGGTGCAGTGCTCTGGGAGACACATCTCACTGAGGGTTGGAACCTTCTGCTTGGCCAGAGATTGATGACAGTGGTGATTTTGGAGAAAAATAATGCATCTTCTTTTCTTTTTTTTGTTGTTTGTTTGTTTTTTGAGACAGGGTTTCTGTGTGTAACAGCCCTGGCTGTCCTGGTACTAGCTCTGTAGACCAGGCTGGCCTCAAACTCACAGAGATCCTCCTGCCTCAGCCTCCTGAGTGCTGGGATTGAAGGTGTGCCACCGCCGCCACCACCACCGCCCAGCTTCTTTTATTTCTTTTAAAATTTATTATTTATACGATGTGTGTGTATGCGTGTGTGTGTGTGTGTGTGTGTGTGAGAGAGAGAGAGAGAGAGAGAGAGAATGCATGTAGGGCTCAAAAGATGATGTCATGGAGTCATCTTCTACCTTTACCTGGGGTTCTGGGGCTCACACTCAGGTTGCCAGATTCATGTAGCAAACATCTTTACACACAGAATCATCCCCCCAGCGCCACCTCTTGTTCTAGTAACTGCTGCCCTAGGCCAGTAAAGCTAGAGAAAGAACGAATAAAAACCTCCCTGATTTTATCATAGAGTCAAACTGAAGGCCGGGGAGACACACTCCCCCATGATAACTCAGTTTTAATTGCTATGTTTCAATCGTAGTTTCTTCTCAGACCTTTCCAGTAATTAAAAGGCGTCTGAAACCTGAGCTATTTCTAAACCTCTTGGAATTAGTGAGAGGAGGTATGAATCCCCACAGGGAGGACCTAGAGGAAGTGCTAGCTGACACCCATCCTGGGGACACTCCCTGTGTGTCTGTGAGATGCTTGAGGGTGTTTTGGATATACTGAACAATGTCCACACGCCCTTCCTTTAGGTGTTCTGTGCTCTGAGTCCACACAATGCCACGGGAAGAGGCTCACTTCGGTTACCCCAGGAAGGGCCACAGCCACTCTTACGTCACCGCTGAAGAGTAAGTTAAAAAGCAGACCTTCTGGGTTTCCAGTTTGCCATTCGCAGACCAAGCCTGCCGACTTCCACCCACACATGCCAACCACTGCCACCGGGGGAGACCTGGTGGCCCTAGAATGCTCTCACTCACACTTCTCTGGGACCAAATGGAGGGGAGCTAGAAGTGAGAAAAGTTAGAAATTGCTATTCTTGTCTGCATTCTCGGGCCTTGGTTGTTGGTTCTCAAGTTGGGAAACATCTGTCCAGGACCCAGACACCTCCTTCCTTAAGCCTATCCCATCAGCTCCTCTCAGGACTCCTGTGGGAACTTTGTAGACAGAATAGCATTAAGTTGCTAAAGAGCCAGTGTGGCCCCCATGGGACTGGACTAGGCCCTCTGCATAGGCGAGACAGTTGTGTAACTTGAACTGTTTAAGGGGCCCCCTGGCAGTGGGATCAGAATTCATACGTGGTGCATGAGCTGGCTTTCTGGAGCCCATTACCTATGGTGGGACACCTTACACAGTCTTGATGTAGGGGGAGGGGCTTGGACCTGCCTCAACTGAATGTCCAGGCTCTGCTGACTCCCCATGGGAGGCCTTGCCTTGGAGGAGGTGGGAATGGGGGGTGGGTTGGGGCGGAAGGCTAGGGGGCAGGAGGGGTAAGGAGAGGGAGATCTGTGGTTGATATGTAAAATGAATAGGAAATTTCTTAAAAATAAAAAAAGAAAAATTCACACACACACCCACACATTAAAAAAAAAAAGAGCCACTGTGGATGAGGGGTATGTGTGTGGGTCTCAGCCTGCAAGCAGACTCCAGTCTGAAGATGGTGGCCATGACTTTTGCACGATAATGCCATCCTACAGAAAGATATTTGGACTTCTGAGTTAATTAACATTAAGTATTTATGTGATTACTACTTCTAAGAACTAAGTACATGGTTCAGAGATACTGTTCTATATCTCCGAAAAGGACCAGAGTCCAGTGGGAGAGTTAGGCAGGGAGTAACTCCAGCATTTGTGAGTGCCCTTAGGGGAACACCGGACATACTTGGCAGGTGCTAGGAATGGGAAGGGTGTGGTCGGAGGTGAACCTGAGTCAGGGGTCCAGCCAGGCTTTGATTTAGAGCAGTGGTTCTCAACCTTCCTAATGCTGAGACCCTTTAATACAGTTCCTCATGTGATGACCCCCAACCATAAAATTATTTCACTGCTAATTCATAACTATAGTTTTGCTGTTATGAATCATAATATAAATATCTGATTTGTAGGGTATGTGATATTTGATCCCTGTGAAAGGGTCTTTCAATCCGGGGGTCACAACCCACAGGTAGAGAACCACTGATTTAGACCATCTTTATGCCGTCTATTCAGAACCCCTACAGATCTGCTCCCCTTGTAGAAAGAGTTTCTGGAAAATCTTACATAAACTGCACAGAGTCAAACAGCAAGCAAGGTACAGACTCCATCAACGGAGTCTAGTTAGGAGAATTTCCCAGTGGATTTTCCATGCCACAGCATCCCCAGTGGGGAGGTGGAGTGGTGATACATTCTAGCAAATTGTCTCAACACTATATGGCAAATTGTCTCAATATATACTGCATATGGATGACTCCACTTAAACCATATTCATCTTAAACTAGAATTTTATTATCTCCCATTTAGTAGTCTGGGAGCCCTAACCAATCAGTTCCCTTCTTTCTTGCTGTCACCCCTGGACATTGCCTCTGTCTAAGTGAGGATGGGACGACATCATCTTTGTGTTCCCCAACAGACCTGAGAAACCAAGGGAAGGCTGGGGCCATTGTTTCCCACCGCACTCAGCCCCTCTCTCTATGCTCCACATCATGACACCATGTCTGCCTGCCGTGTTGCATGGGGGCGGGGGTAGGGGGAGGGGGGCTCAGAGAAACTAGGGGACGTGGTGATGTTGGGATTCAAGTACAGCTCTGTTTGCCCATGAAGCCCTAAGCTGGTAGGCTAACAAAGGCAAATATTTGCACAATCCCATTCAAAGAGAGGAGAGGCCAGAGATCAGTATCTCTAACTGCCAAGCTGGAAGCTGGAAGCTGGAGGCAGGCGTTGTGGGCTCAGTAGGCTGAAAGCTGAGTCATCCTTTGTGGTGGGTAGCCATCATTCCCAGCTGGCGAAGCTAATCGCGGCACCCACAGCCAGTGCAAAATTACTCTCCGGGTCTAGTAAGGAAGATGGATACCAGCAAGTCATTTCACCTTCAGCATGAGGAACTGGTGGGGGTCTCGAGGAGTCAAAGACGCAGAAGTAACACTGGACAGCCCAAACCGCAGGATGCTGCTTCTGTCCCTGGGGCTGAGGGGACAAGTGGAAAGGCAGCTGGAACCTAAAACGGAGGGGAGCGACCCCACAGAATGGGGCCCACATGACTGAAGGGGATTTCTGTCGGCTGGTTCCCGTGTGCTCAGGTGTCTGGCCAGTGGGGCACTGGTCAGCTGGTAGGGGCATGGAGAGGCCGGTTCTGGGAGTGGGAGGGAGCGAGCTGGCGACTGAGCTGACTAGCAGTGTGAAGAGCTGCTATGGGTGATGCCTGAACAGAGCAGGAAGCCAACTGCCGTGGAGACTCTTCTTGGACACTCTGCAGAGGCCCACGGGCAAAGCAGGAGTAGGGTTTGGAGAGTCTAGTGCCAGCATCCAGAGCAGGGCATAGGAAGGTGGGTTTGGAGTTGGGGACAGCAGCTTACAAAGGGCACCTGGGACTTATTGGCATCGTGTTAAATAACCCCAAGAGCACAGAGAGATCCCGGGTTCCAGCACAGAAAGAAAAACATCCACTCAATCTGCATATATGGATGCCATCATGTTCATTGACATCACCAGAGGCCCCAGCACAGTGCAGTGACACTTTTAGCCTCAGTCCTTGAAGGAGGGAACCACAGAGTGCCTGAAACATCGTGGAGCATGATTTTGTGCAGGGCAGTGAAAGAGACCAGGGAAGAACACGAGAAAAATCACCGTACAAGGCCACCAGTATCAGGACCCCACTTTCTCGTTGTCTGTTTGAACAGGAGGGTCAGACACAGGGGAAGCAGAGGCCTCTGCAGTGAAGCAATACATCTCTGAGGTGCTTGGAGGATATTTCTCTTCCTTTGAAATTTGCCAAAGGTACAATGAGGAAGAATGATATGGCATGAATCCCCATAAACAGTCAAAAAGGGCTACCCACCTGCTGACCATTAGCTCTCTCTGAAGCCCCAGTAGACAGGGGTTCTTACACACCTGAATGGGAATAAGTCATCCAGGGAGCTTGCCTAAATGCAGATTCCTAGGTGCTGCCTTCAAGAGGAATCAGTTTAGGCCAGGCGTGGGGGCCCCAGGATCTGAGCTTCAATTGCACGTCAGGTGACTGCTGCCAGTGTCTGAGTGACTGAGGAGCCCTGCTAGGCTGGGCAGCGGCTCCCTGTGGCGTGTCTGGCATTCTTTGATGTTTTATGCTTTCAGTCACTCGTGTGTGTGTGTTTTAAGTACAACGTGACTGGGCATAAGAAGCTGGAACAGAGCTCTGTCTGTGTCAAGATGCTCAAAGAGCGAGCAGAGGGTAAAGCAAGAACACGCGCATGCTGGGAACTGTGTCAGCTGCCTTCAATCATAAGAGCCATGCCTTGTGACAGCATCATCTTAGATGGACAGTGGACCTAGATCTGGTCTGAATCCTAGAGCTTCCTTGATGGCTGTCCAGTACCACTTACTCTGCTGGTTCTGCCATGCGCTGGCTGTGCGGCCTTGAGCATTTTGACAGCCCGATGTCAGCTGTAAAATGAGCTCTCCCTAGCTCAGAGGATTACTGTGAAGAGAAAAAAACAAGGGCAAGGATAGCACAGCACTTGGCACAGAATGGTGTCAGAGGCGGTTCCGACGCCTGGGACCTGGGGATTTGTGTCACGCAGTTGGTAGCGCTACACGTGGGGTGGCCTACACAAGTAGGACAGAGCTTCCCCCTGGAACAGCCTCTTCCAGATCTCTCCATCCCATCTAGAGTTGGACAGGACAAGCTTGATGCCTTGGCAGCCTTGAGATGAGGGTAGGTGGTCCTGGCAAAACTCCCTCCTTCGTTCACCCTGGCACCCCCTGCGGCTACTCAGTCTAGGATGCATAACCCAGCTCGGCAGAGCATTTCTTAGCAAGTTCACAGTCACAGCCAGTGTCCGGTCCTCAGTGCATATCACGCCGACTGGCAGTGCCGTGCAGGAACACACAGGCCACTGTGCCTGGGACCTTTGCAGCAAACTGTAATGTTTCCCAGGGAACCCTGGACACAGGACACAGCAGCTGGCTAAGAGCCTCAGAACAGCACTGATGCTCAGGACAAGATACATAGATAAGTGACAGCGTAACTCTACATTAGATCCAGCTCAGGCTCTTCTCCCAGGGCCACAGGGAGCCTCAGGCTCAAACCCTGACTCTGCCTTGTGATAGCTCTGGGTGGCAAGCCATTGGTCCTCTGAATTTATTTCTTCCTCTGTGATGTGGAGATAATGATTGGTTCCTTGCTGCAGAATTAG
Organism: Peromyscus nudipes; assembly: GCA_902168325.1. NCBI lineage: Eukaryota > Metazoa > Chordata > Mammalia > Rodentia > Cricetidae > Peromyscus > Peromyscus nudipes. The sequence goes on from CABHPH010092844.1 coordinate 17,705, forward strand.
GACCCTGACTCATAGTCAGTGTTCATTTCTACTTCTATTTTCTGGATTGAGTTGGAAAAAATGCTTTAAAAGAGCTGTGTTGAGAAGAAAAGGTTAATCTATTTTGGTAAATATGCTGTCCACATAAGGGTCAGGTGCCAGGGCACCCCTTAAGCTTGGGACTTGGGTATTCCTAAACTAGGCCCTGTCCTTAGATATTGGAGCTAGAGGTCTAGTCAGACGCCCTTTGTAGAAAATGGCAAACTATCTGGAGACTAGAAGATGCTTTTCTGGACCATGAAGAGGGAGAAGGTTGGTTGTTTCATTACAGTCTGGAACGATGTTTCTGAGCTGTGTTGGATGTGTCTATCTCTTGGTCCAGGGCTGCAGGGATTGGCATCCTAACCGTGGTCCTGGGAATTGCTCTGCTCATCGGCTGCTGGTATTGTAGAAGACGAAGTGGATACCGGACCTTGATGGTGAGTGTGGTCCCCTGCAGGGTCCCATCTTCCTCTGAATTTCTGGGGATGCCGTGTATGTGTGTGCATGTATATGCACATGCCAGGGTATGGGTGTGGAGGCTAGAAGAGACAACTTTTTGGAGTTGGTTTTCTCTTTCCATCATGTGGGGCTTGGGAGCAAACTCAGTTTGTCAGCCTGGGTAGCAAACGTTCTCCTCTGCTGAGCTATATCCCTGCTGAATTCCAAGTTCTTCTGACTCTGTCATACTAACTCTGTCATACCATGATATCCAAGGTCTTCCTGAGGATGATCGCATCAGCATCATCCTCCCTGAAGCATCAGGGGCATAGAATAGTCTTCCTTCATCCATTTATCTGTCTATTGGTCCTGTAAAGATCACGTGCAAACTTGTCATAACGCTAACATTAGAAGGGGGCTTTAAAAACCTGAACATTTGTGTAGGTTCCAAAATAAGTCTGGGTTTTTTGAGGCCAGCAAGAAAGGGAAATTTACACGTGAACTCAAAGGAGAACCAAGTGTTACATAGTAAAAACAAATCTTCAAAAACGAAAGCCACTGGGTGGGAAGGGTGGCTCAGCAGTTAAGTGCACTGGCTGCTCTTCCAGAGGACCCAGGTTCGGTTCCCAGCATTCACATGGTGGTTCACAGCACTCTGTAACTGCAGGCCTAGGGGATCTGTTAAGCTCTTCGGGCCTCTGCAGGAACCAGGTATGCACATGGTGGTGCACAGACATATGTTCTGGCAAGATACCCATACACATAAACTAAATAAGTAAAATAAAAAATTAAAGCCACTAGCTAGGGACAGTGGTAATTTCAGCACTTTGGAAGGCTGAGGCAGGAGGGCAGAGTTCAGGCCACCACAGGTGACCAGGAAGAACCTGTTAAAAAAAATAATAATAAAGCACCCCTTCCAATCCCCAAGCAGGCTTTCAAATATATCACTTCAAAATTAGATTGTCATAGAATCATCAATATACATTGTTCTAGAAACAGCAGAAGCATACTAAAACACAAAGCACTGAACTCAGGGGGCTGAAATATGGCAAAGTGGACCGAAACTTTCAGGAGTGTAAACCCTCTGTGATTCTGACCCACACTTCTCAAGGCTGCAGAAAACCTTTGCTCTGTCCTCTCAGGAGGAAGAGAGACCCTAACAAAATCCCACGAGTACCTGCCCAGGCTGCCTTCCTAGCATGGCCACAACCCCAGTCCCCAGGCTTGGATTATACTCCCGTTTCTTTTCTTTACTTTCTTTTTCTTGAGACAGGGTTTCTTTATGTAACAGCCTTGGCTGTCCTGGAACTCACTCTGTAGCCCAGGCTGGCCTCAAACTCAGAGATCCGCCTGGCTCTGCCTCCTGCGTGCTGGGATTAAAGACATGCGCCACCACTGCCCGGCTACGCTTGCTTTTCTTGAGTGCCTGTTATCTTTAGCCTTGCAGCTGAAAAGTTTGTTTTCCAGGAAACCAGGTGGCACCTGTGTCTCTTTCTCTAATTGCCCTTTTTAGCTGAGGGTCAGAATGTAAACCAAAGAGACAAGGCACATTGGGACCCACACATCACCAAGCAGAGTCCTCTAGTGAGTTCACACTAAAGTGTGGATAAGAAGACTCCAAACAAACTGCAGGAAAACCCAAGATTGCTCTAGCTTAGAACTCCTGCCCATAGGGTAGTGCCCCTGTTCACGCTGAGGAGGGGAGAGACTTCACTTTCTGCCCCGACTCCACCTGTGCACCTATGGCATGGAGCGATGACATTATCTTGCAATTGGTTATTTACTGTTTGGTCCCCTGACTCAACAGTCACATAAAAGTCACTTGGTTTTAGGGCATCAAGATTTGGTTTTATTGTCCACCCCGGACTTGCTTGGTGACCTTAGATTAATTTTTCCAAACCTTGTTGGCCCTACTCTACACATAGTCATGACAAAAAACATGAAGAAAAAAAAGTTTCTTAGTTTTGACTTCACACATCTTCATCTTTTACATTTATTTTTATCTTAAATTATATGTATGTGTGTGTCTATTTGTGGGTATGTGCATGAGAAGTGCCTGTGTCTGCAGAGGCCAGAAGAGGGTCTCTCCCTGGGGTTGGAGCTACAGACAGTGTGAGCCACCAAATGTAGGTGCAGGGAAGTGAACGTAGGCCCTTAACAAGAGTAGTAAATGCTTCTAACTGCCCCATTGCCCCCTTTCTTTCTTTCTTTCTTTCTTTCTTTCTTTCTTTCTTTCTTTCTTTCTCTCTCTCTCTCTCTCTCTCTCTCTCTCTCTCTCTCTCTCTCTCT
>CABHPH010092849.1:0-39969 GCA_902168325.1 Peromyscus nudipes
TACGTGGAGACGAAGATGGCGGCGGTGACGGCGGGGCCCGTGCGGCCCGGCACGAGTCGCCCGTGAGCGCCTAGCGTGCCCGGGACGGCCGCGGAGCTGCGTCCGCCGGCCGGCGTCTGAGCCGCTCTTTCCTCTCCACCCCGTGCCCGCCTGCCCCGCAGACGCCATGGACGAAGAGGACAGACAGAGGAAGCTGGAAGCCGGCAGGGCGAAGGTAGGAGCGCGGCGGCCGCAGGCCGTGCGGGGAGGCGGTGTCCGGGGGCGGGGGGGCTGTGGCCGCCCGGGGGTGGGCTGGGGGCTGGGGCCGGGGGGAGCCGCCCCTCCGACTGCCGTGGAGACCTGGTGACTGCACCGGCGGCCTCCCCTCTCCCGGGGGCCGCACCAAACCCTCCCTCAGCCCTGCTATAAACTGCTAAGGAATTGCTTTGCAGCCTCCGCCCTTTCACTTTCTGAAGGGAGTTTTGCGAGTCCTTCGGGCTTTGTGCTTTTTCTTTATTTTGAGAGACACCCGCACGCTGATCACCAGCCTGCCGCCTTTAGGTGTCACGCTGGCACTCTTGGGTGAGTGTGTGTGTGTGTGTGTGTGTGTGTGTGTGTGTGTGTGTGTGATTGGCCTGTGACAGCTGCCTCGGCAGTGGCTGGAGTGTGCCACAAGTGCCAGCTGCGAACTTGGCTACATGTAGGGGCGTTTTTAGAAGCGTTTCTTTGTACATTTGTGTTGGAGGTCTTTGTCATGGCACGCGAGCTTTTGTAGCGTGTGGAATGGAACTTCTGAGCACCGAAAGGTTCTATAAACTAAACAAGACCTATAGAATTGCTGTTTAATGTATTTGCTTTTGCTATGTATTTGGTGAGTTCGATTTTGTGTGGGCGTGCGTGTATGGCAAGATATGTAGACAACCCAGAATTATACGTAGGTATCCTTCAGTGGGCTTAATGAACAATTCAACACAACATGAATTGAATATAATGATTTCTTTCTGAAATTACCTGTTTGAGCTTACCTTTTGACCTCCTTGCTCCCTAAAATGAAGTTACCTTTAAGATATTAGGTTGCCTTTTTAAAGACCTAATTGTTAGCAGTCATACATTGGGACAATTAAGTTATGTTGTAAACTGTTTTTCCTATTGTGCTGGCTGGTTTTATGTCAACTTGACACAAGCAAGAGTCATCTGAGAGGAGGGAACATTAATTGAGAAAATGCCTCCATAAGATCGGGCTGCAGGGCATTTTCTTAGTGATTGATGGGGAAGAGCCCAGCCCACTGTGGGTGGTGCCACTCTGGGCTGGTGGTCCTGGGTTCTTTAAGAAAGCAGTCTGAGCAAGCCATGTGGAGCAAGCTAATAAGCAGCACTGTGGTTTCTGCATCAGCTCCTCCCTTCATGTTCCTGCCGTGTGAGTTCTTATCCTGACTTCCTTTGATGATGAACTGTGATCTGGGAGTATAAGCCAAATAAAGCCTTTCCAGGTTGCTCTGGTCATGGTCATTTCATCACAGCAATAGTAGCCCTAACTAAGACACCTAGGTTCCTTCTTTTCTTCTCTCACATTAACAATGGGAAGCGGGTCAGTAATGAATGAAGGGTGATAGTGCAGAGATACAGTGGCTCAGGATTAGTTTGATACAGAATATGTGCAGTAGCTAGCCTTTTGTTTCTAGAATACGGTTAGTTGACTTTCCCATAAGCACCCTCTATGTGTAAGGTCAAGATTTAATGTGTCTGCCTGTGTAGCATTCTATAAATGGAGAAAGGGGAATTGGCATCTTTAGAAGCCCACCTTAGCTTACCATTGTGCAACCTGAAGAACTGAGCGAGTTCAGTGCATCGAAGGAATTGGAGGTGTAGGGTACATACCTTTGCAGACTTCAAGGCTTTGATTAGATAGTATTTTTCCTGTCCTTACTCCCCCTCCCCTTCTTTCTTTTTTTAACAGAGTCTTAGACTATAGTCCTGGTTAGCCTAGAGCTCAGTGTGTAATCCAGGCTGGCTTCAGACTCAGTGGCAATCCTGCCTCCACCTCTGAAGTGCTAACATGCCTGAGAGCCACCACGTCCAGGTAAGATGTCTTATGGACTATGTCATCATTTCTGCTGCCCTCCTAAATATAGTCTTTACTAAATATGTGTGAGGCAGTCCTGCTAAGCTTTCTTTACCTTCAGTAGACCTCTTTTATGATTAAATTGCTACCAATGAATACTTGATTTATCTTTAAAATAGAATTCAAATTTGGTTTCTGTGCATGTTTCTTTGTCTTTTGAAAGTCTCTGTTTGGGGGCTGGGAGATGACTCGGTGTGTAAAGTGCTTGCTGCCCGAGCGCGAGGACCTGGGTTCATATTTCCAGCACCTACAGAAAGCCGGCCATGGTGGCATGCATCTGTAACCCAGTGCTTGGGAGACAATGACAGACAGAAGTCCCTGGGACTTCCGATCCACCCTCTAGCCAAAATAGCAAGCTTGAGTTTCATTTAGAGACACTGTCTCAAAAAATAAAATAGAAGGTGAAGAGTAATGAGGGACACCAGCCTCGGACTTCTACAAGCACAGGCACGTGCTCCCATGCAGCACACAGTTGTGCCTGTGGGGCAACGGTCTTTCTCTTTCAAAGGAATTTTTATCTAGACTTTTGCTTTGTTCTAGAATTGAACCTACTTTCCCCAGGGAGAGATATATCCATGAGGCATATAAGCAGCCCTGGTTGTGCAGTGTACAAACATAACCTCTGGGTATGACATGAAGAGAATCATTTTCAAAGTTGTATGAGTGTGATAGAATATTTTGCAGCCATTAAGTTTGTAGAGCCTGATAGCAAAATGGAAAGTAATACAATCTGTGTCATCAAAAGTGTTACGTGGATTTTTCATCTGGATGAACATGCTTCTTTTAATGAGGACTGAAAGACCTGTTGTAAATGTTAACCGGTGGCTGGGGTTGTAGTTGTGCAGTTCAGTGCAAAGCTCTAGATTCAGTCTATATCACAATCATTTAAAAACTAATTATTTGGCAAACCGATATTGGAGTCCTGTCTTATGCCAGAAGTTAAAAATACAGATGAAGTGATGTCTCTGCACGGGGGTCAGAAAAGAATGCTGAGTAAGAAGTTCAGTGAGGGTGTAGGTAGTAGGTTAGGGTGATTATCTTTGGTAAAATGTTTTAAATACTGTCCGTTTCCTGAAACACAGTATATAAAGAGACTCTTTATTATTATGTTAATGCAGCTTATAATTATCTAACAGATAATAATTATTCCATAAATACTTGCTTATTGAATGAACAGAATAAGAAATGAGTCCTCTATGGGTGCTTCTTTGTAAGTATGGCTATCACATTAGTAATTCAGAACTCTTAGAGAAGTTGTTCATTGCTGGCATAAGAAAAGAACATGTAAAATCATTTTCCAAAATCTGTTTAGAAATTTGGTTCTCCATATTTCTTATTAGTGCTGCTCACGGTCAAGATGGGTCTTTCCTACTTGGCTAACCCTCTCAGGAAATACCCTCACAGACACACAGTGCATCTCATTAACACCCTACATGTTTCTAATCTAGTGATGCTTACAATTGAAATTAGTCATCATATCTCCATGTCTCAATTTGTCCATATAACCTTTGGGAAATAGTTTTTAAACCTAGCACTATTGGTGGGCATCTTCCCAACTCATAGTCTTTGTAGAATTATTTTAATTCTATATATACTATAGTTTATTCTCCTGCACTGGGTTTAGGTTAATATGAGACATTTCATAAAATATACTATAATGTATACATGACAAGCTATTTTTAAAATGATTATTTATGTGTTCTATATAAATGAAAATTGTCAGTGGAACAACAACTTACCAGTCAATTTACCAAGAAAAAGTTTCAGGAATTGTGGTTTATGAAACTAGGTTATTAAAGATAATAATTACACCCAATAAGCAAGTAAGAAATAACAAGAAAAATAACTAATATGGAAGATACCTGGGGGAAAGCACTAAAAGCTTGTGTAAGTACTGTTTTTACAATCCCAAGCCATTTCCCCAGCCCTAAAATATTTCTGTTATGATCAGGCAAAAAATGTTCAAATATCATTTTTAAAAATAATAAAACTTTATCAAATATAGTATGGTAATGTGTGTGCTATCTGACATGAATATCACAGAGAAGAGTATGACAGTGTTAACTAGTGTTAACTATAGCCACTTTAGTATGATCCTGGACCTGTAATATTTTACTCCAGTACTGCTTGTATTATGTAGTTGGCATTCTGTATTAATAGGCATTTGTGAATGCCCTTTTCGGTTTTCTTAGGCAAGCTGTCGTGTAGCCCAGGCTGGCCTTGAACCCCTGCTCCTCCTGGTCTGTGCCTCCCGAGTGCTGGGACTGTAGATCTGTGCCAGCAGACACAGTGGCTCTCCCCTGCACTTTTGCCTTTCTTCTCCTCTTGCTGCTGTCAGTCACATTGCTTTGGCTGGCCTTACTCCTTTCATTTTCCTGATCTCTAATTAGATGTTTTAGATTTGCAGCGACAAAAGAACCCAGAGACGGGGTGTTTTAGACTAGTTTGTGAAAACTCCAAGGAGAACAGAGCTCAGGTAATGAGGAGGCGTATGGGCCACCGGACATAGAATAGCTTTGGTTGTGAAAGTAATAGGAACTTCATAAGAATATGTGTTTGTCATGTCTGACCTCTGAAAAGGTTCTTTCCAAGCGGTGCATAGGTATGTTCCTACCAGAGCAGTAATAATTATTATGTAAAGAAATCATTAAATCCTTTACACACACACACACAACACACACACACACACACACACACACACACACACGGTCTCACTCTGTATCACTCTGTAGCCCTGGCTGGTCTGGAACTCACTATGTAGACCAAGTTGGTCTCTAACTGAAGAGATCTGCCTGCCTCTGCCTCGTGAGTGCTGGGATTAAAGGTATGTAACCACCTCAGCCAACCCAATTTTAAGAAATCATACTCAAACTTTTATCTCATTTAATTTTTCACACTTTGATGAAATAATAGTCTGGCCTAGATGAAAAGGTCCTAATGTTAGGAACACATCTTTTGACTCATGAGCTTTGTCAACCCTCAGTGAACAGCTAAGCAGATTATGAAGTCTTTTATTAAATGACATTATAGAAATTAGGATATTTTCATATCTCATAGGATGTTCTGAAAAGTTTTTTTTTTTTCTGGGAATGATTTATGTCATTTATGACATCCTAACTCTTGAGTTTAGCAATCCATGATTGTTTAGTCATTTGTTCTTGCTCTGGTTAGAGTAAGACATTGGCTTGGGATCGGAACTAGTTCTGGAAGACAAATGTCTATGGACACAGTATCTTTCCAGTAAATCTTGCAACTATTTCTGTGACTACATATGGTAACATTTTTATAATTGGCTTCCAAATGGCAAACACAGATGGCTGGTGTCTGAATTTCCAGCATGTTTTAGAATAAATGTTTTCTCAGTGAATTAAAGTGTATCATTTCAGTGTCAGGTGGCTACCTAATTGAATAGCTTTTTACTTATCTGTTAACTTACCATTTTCAGTTTTAAAATAAAAATAAATAGCCAAAAGAAACTGAATATATAATATGATCTTTTTCTTTCATTTTTAATTAAACAGAATTTTTGCCAGAAAGCTGTTGTATATATTATTTTTCTGAGCATTTGAATTTTTATTTTTTTTAGAAAAGAGGAAGATTATAGTAGGAAGGATAGTTCTTTGTTTTCCATTAATTTAATGAGTAATTAGAATATCTTTATCCAATCTGAAGCTATGGGGCTTTTAGAGTTGATAGAGTTGGGCATGCCTGTGTTATGTCATCTCAGTTATCAAGAGATTAAAGTTATTGCTTAGAGGTGTCTTCCCTAAGTGATGGTTTCCTTCTTTGATCCCACATACACTTACTGAGTACTGTTCTAGGTGTTGAGTATAAAGAATTGAACTAAAGTCTTTGCCCTCATGGAGCCTTCTGCTTAGTTAACCCCCCACCCCCCCAAAAGACCTCATATACTCAACTAAAACAGACGGAAAGCAGTGCATTTGTAATTTCATGTCTTTGGAAGCTGCCCGTTCCAGATGCAGTTGTAGAATCTACTTGCTGATGTCTGTGTATGTCTTGTCCATGGGATTCAGTAGTGCATTCTGTTGCCTCTGCTTTTCAGTCAACCTTTCCATAATTGGGTGTTTTTGTTTTGCTTTTTTCTATGTGCTTATACATCTGAATAAACATTAGATATAGATAATGATATGCACTAAAATAATTGGAGTTTGAAATGAAATCTTGATCCTAAAATCTTCTGCTGCTAATGTATTTAAATGAGAGCATGGTAGTGTAAGCAGCTTCTGGAATATGCTTGTAAGAACACTATTCTTAATATTTTTTGTCATTGCATTCTCCCCGAGGGAACTTTTCTTTTTAAATGATGAGCCTGGACTTTTGACTCTGTTCACAGATAGTATTTTAATAGCAATCCAGCCAGTTTATTTTTAAGAATGAATCTTTATCCTACAACGCACTTTAAGTGTATTCCAGGGACTTAATACTCTACAAAGAGGCAGCTGACTCTGCACCTGTTCTTCAAGCAGACAAGAAATAGAGTAACTGCGGAGTTGCTAAATAATTCGGGAGAACCCTGGTGTAGTGTATTTTCATATTGCATGGCACTAGTAGCTGCTATATGTGATTGCTGAATGAATGTCTTTAAAATATAGGGCATCCATATGTGTATTTTTCTATAGTTGGTAAAGTTTAAAAATACTTTATTATTTATTCATTGTGTTTGTCATATATTTTGATAGTAATATTAACATCATTAATGATACTGCATTAGCATATTTTATAATAACTTATCAGCTATCTTTGTAATTAGTATAGTTAATAGTTATAGTAATTCTAGTAGTATAGTTTTTTTTTTGAAGGTTCTAGGTCTTATTTTTGTTTTTCTTTGTTGTGATTAAAGAGCTCAAATTTAAGAAGTGGTGGTTAGTATTTGTTTCATATAAAGAAATTTTATAAAAAAGGAAATTTAGGCTGGGGAGATGGCTCAGTATGTAAGTGCTTTCTTGTGCAAGCAAAGTTAAGGTCCCCAGCATCCATGTGAAAAGCCAGGCATGGTGATGTGAGTCTATACTCTCATCTCGAGGGTAGCGGTGGGGGGGTTGAGGGGGAGACAGATGGAAACAGGAGGATGCCTGGAACTTGCTGGCCAGCCTGCTTAGCCAACACTGCGAGCTACTGCTTCAGTGGTAAGTGATCCAGGATGGTACCCGGAGTCAACCTCTGGCTTCACATGCACACACTCAGGCAAGCACACCTGCACACACATGCGCACACACACTACTCACAAGCACACTCAAAGAGAAATTAAATACAGGGGAAAACACCTGTAGTGCAAGTCGTGAAACACACCAAAGTTGTTACACATTTTCTTTCAAGATTTAATTATGGCTGTGAGTGTAGTGTTACTAAAATCCAAGCTAGCTATAATTATTGATGGTTGAAGCCTGAAGCCTGCTTTGTCTCTAGAAAGAAGAGGTGTAGATAATTTTCTTTTCATAATAATTGTACTGTGATACTGTTTTATAGCTACTACTCTGTCATAAGGATTGTCATGAATGATTTGCATCAATATTTTCAATAAGGGTTCAACATAGTTCACCCATCATTGAGTTATATATGGGATGATAATTCTAACTAGATGATGGTATCTAATGTGTGTCCTGGTTCAGTGGTAAAAAAAATTGTATAATATTAAAGAAGACTTTTACCTTTTACATTTTTTCTTTCTGCCATCGTAGCAGGAAGTGTTTGCTGCTCTTTTATCCCTAAATGTCTTAATACTCATCCATTTCTCGTATGTCTTTCATCAGTGTTTGACGTTTTAATGATAGCTGTGTCCTTGTTTTAATTTTTGTTGGCTACTTTGAAAAAAAAGAAATCACAAGTAGTCCTGACTTTTAATTTATAGCAGGATTAAACATGTTTTCTAAAAATAAACTTAAATAAGAAAGGCAGTAGATGGTAAGTCAATTATATGACTAGGCGGCACTAGGCTGTGGGATTCCTGACGATGGTGATAGGCAAATGCTTGAGGACTAGAAAGATCAGTCTCAGGAATTTGAATTATTTCTGTTCCTTCCTTTATAGATAAGGCCTCAAACCACACTTAGAGGTAAATCTTTTGGCACTAGCTAATTATCTTTAGTTGAAAGTTAAAGTCCCAGACAACCCATGAAGGACTCACTTGACCTTGTGTGTGCCATGCTTTCAGACAGTTTGAAATCCACAGATGATCCTCCGAGTGCCTCCCTATCTATCTTCTGACCCTGAGCTGAGTTTCTTCCTTTCAGACATTTTCATTTCTTACTCCTGATTCAGAAACAACCAGTTTCTTTGCAGTGCAATAGTAATTACTCTATTAAGGACAAGACAAGTGTCCTTCATTTGTCACTCAGTTTTAGTGATAGTTTGAGTTTAATAAAGTGACCCAGAGCTTTAATAATGATAAAAAAGACTTAGATGGTAATGCCGCTTTCTTTTTTTCCTCCCTATAGCTTGCTCAGTATCGACAAAGAAAAGCCCGACCTGATGGGCAGAATCCTAAGAAGCAAAAGAAGAAAAAAATATCAAGCTTAAATATTAATCAACAGAATGATGAGACATCCATAAATAGTTCTCAATGTGTAGAATCAGCCGGGGATCCTGATTCTACCAGAATGAGAGCTCTTCCCAGTGGACAAATAGAAAATCATGATCAGGTCTTTGTTGAAGTGAGTGCTTCCAGATTTTCAGCCCAGTTCTGAGTGGAGCGGCAGTGTAATGAGAGTGGCCATCAGCACGCTGTGCAGTTTATGACTTTTATCCACTCCTGCAACTTCAGGAGTGTGGTAGTAACTAGGCCTAAAATAGTTAGTAACCTCTGAGTGAGTCTCGTGAGCTTCATTCAACAGATACTTATTGACACGAGGCAAAGATGAAGAAGGCAGATAGAAAGAATGTCAGTGTGTTCCTGTCACACCCGTGCAGCAACAGTGCACCTGCTTCTCAAGAGGACGGGGGTGCCAAAGCCAGCCGCGTGTACGGTACTGGAGGAGTAATATAAAAGTATGAGTCGGAGTCAGCTAGAGGTGAAAAAAAAAAGCAAGGGACACAACCTCTGTGCAGAAAGAAATACATTTGCAAAGATGAAAAGCAGTGTGCTGTGTGATCTGGAAACAGGAGATTCTATTTCATATGGATCCCAAAGTGATGGGATAGGGTGGTGGTAATTTTGTGGGTTTGGAAATTGTACTCAGCCCAGTTCCCATAGAAAGTGCCCAGTGAATCCTAATTTCCTGAGCGCCCCCCCCCCCCTGTTTTATGGTGCAGCTTTCTGAAATGGGGGGGGGGTGGTGGTTAAAATGGATTAAAATGATTGGTAGGTGGTTGGTTCACTAATCAATACCAGAAATAGAGGGATGAGTTGCTCAGGAGAGTATTGGGAGGATGGATATTACTTGAATTTTGTGCTACAGCATGTTTATGTAGAAATAAGATTAGATAGAGATTGTACTAGTGAGAGTTTCTATTGCTGCGACAAAATACCGTGACCAAAAAGCCAGTTGGGGAGGAAAGCGTTTATCTATTTGGCTTATACTTCCACATTGCAGTTCATCAGTGAAGGAAATCAGGACAGGAACTCAAACAGGACAGGAGCTGATGCAGAGGCCATGGAGAGATGCTGCTTACTGGCTTGCTTCCCCTGGCTTGCTTAGCCTGCTTTCTTATAGAACCCAGAACCCGCAGCCCAGGGATGGCACCACCCACTATGGGCTGGGCTCTCCCCCATTGATCACTAGATGAGAAAATGCTTTACAGCTGGATCTCACAGAGGCATTTCCTCAACTGAGGCTCCTTCCTCTGATGACTCTAGCTTGTGTCAAGTTGACACACAACCAGTCAGTCCAGAGATTTAAGCTTTGCTCACTACCCAGGTGGGCAATGGAGACATGTTGTATTCCTCATAAAATGCAGTCACCTTGTCTCTTGGAAATATGGGAATATGGTTTCAAAAGAAGAGCGAGGAGCTGAGGTTGGTAGCACATATCAGAAACTTCAGCACGCGGGAGACTGAAGTGGGATTTCCTAGCTTTATCTCTGATATTGTAATAAATACCCCAATAAAAGCAACTTAGGGGGAGAAAGTTTGACTTACGATTCCAGCTTCTTGTCCATCATTGCAGGGAAGTCAGACTCAAGGTAGCTAACCCTATTGCATCTAACAACTCAGAGAGAGTAAATGCATGCATGCCTAGTGTTCAGCTCCCTCTCTCTACTCTTAGACAGTCTAGGACCCAAGCCCAGGGGAATAGTGCTACATAGAGTGGGCTCCGACTTTCCATACCACTTAACCCAATTAAGAAAAACTCTCACAGGCATGTCCACAGGTACGCCCTCATGTAGGTGAGTGTCATTGAGACTCCCCAGGTGATTCTAGGTGTGTCTAGTTGACATTTGAAGCTGAACGTCATAGGGGAGGGAGGGCTGGGGAGGCAGGGGCATGCCTGGGCTGTGTAGCGAGACTCTGTAGAGGGGGAGGGGGAGAAAGAGCAGAGGGAGACACACTGAAAATACAACTGTGTACTGTGTAACAAGCATTTGTGCTTTACATGTAGGCAGTTTTACTTACATGGCTCAGTTGTATTCTGTAAAGCTGTTCCAGTGATGAGTTAGTGTACACTGAGCCATTCTTCCAAGGAAGTCAGGGCTGGAGTCCTGTGAGCCACTGGTCCTGTTTTGTTAAAGAGCTGGTACAAGGCTGGCAAGTAGTGAGTACTTACTTAGTGTTAAAGGCACTTTCTGCATGAGCATGGCAACCTGAGTTCAATTCCCGGAACCCATGTAAAGGTGAAAGGAAATGGGTCCCAAAATTGTCCTTTGAACCTCACGTTTGCCATGGTGTACAGTGCACATACAACATAATAAATAAATTAAGGTATATAATTAAAAGAGTAGTTGTTACATTGCCTGTTTATGTGTATTTATGTTTCAGGACTCCTTATATAGTATATGTTGTTGAATCATTAGAACTGAAGTGTGATTACCATGTAGGCATTGAGTAAGAGGGCTTGAAACAGAAATATACACACATACACACACACTAGAGACCATGCCTGAGCAAAACGTAACTAATACACCTTTCCTTCATAAGACACATCACAACATTGCTGTTCTTAGAAACACTGGGCAGCACTTAAACTTTATACTTGGGGTCATTTTTAAGTGGTGAAATCACCAATTAAAAAGTGCCAAAATGTGCCACTATGTACCCTGGAGGGTACTGACTTCACATTGTGAGAAACAGGAGAGCAAATGTTGCCCTGTTCTGTGTCATCTAGTATTATCTTCCTTGGATCACTCTAAAGTTTCCCTGTTCTGCTCGTGTCCTCAAATGACCTCGTAGATGTTATGAGTATTGATTTGGGGGCCAGCAAATACATTTTATTAAGGAGATGAGTTTATGAAGGCAAGAGTCTGAATAATGAAAACCAGCGATATTCGTAGATAGGTAATCTGTAAATGTTATCTCATGGGTTTTTTATCTTTATAATATACTTTGATGCACTAAATTTTTAATTTTTGAAAAGAAATGGTGAGGGGCCAGTAAGATGATTTAATGAATAAAATCACTTGCTGCCTGGACATCATGGCGCATACCTCTAATCCCAGCACTAGAGAGGCAGAGGCAGGAGGATCTCTGTGAGTTTCGGACCAACCTGACCTAGAAAGTAAGTTCCAGGACAGTCAGAGCTACACAGCGAGATCCTCTCTGGGCAACAAACAAAAACAATGAATAAATGAAAATACCTTGTTGCCAAACCTGATGGCCTGAATTCCATTCCCAGGACCCACGTGGTGAAAGGGGAGAACCAACTCCTGAAAGTTGTCATATCCCCTGCTGTAATGTGTTTGTTTAAAAATAAGTGTTGTATTGTTTTGAGGGAACATTCAGCCCCCACATTCCCCACTCCTGGAGTATTTGCTTAGCTTGTGTATATTTGGGGCTTTCTTTAGATGTACTTTATCATATAGAGGAGGTTCCTTTCCACTCTTGCATCATTGAGTGTTTTCATGTATTTAATTATTTATTTTACAGTACTGGGGTTCAAACCCAGGCCTTGTGAATGCTCAACAAACACTTTACCATGGAGGTACATCCCCAGCCCCCAGTAAATACTTTTGTCATGAAACACTGTTAAATTTTGTGGTTTATTTTTTTTTCTCTAGCTGTTGAGATGATGTTAATTTAAAAGGGCTGTTAATATGGGTAAAAGCTGCTAGGAAACATGAGACCAGGCCTTTAGTCCCTTAACTTTTCATTCAGTGGCATCTGGTAGTCTTGCTGCATTTCAGGCCGGATGTGACTGATGTGACTTGAGTTTGCTGCTTCTTCCCCGTCCTGTGGGTGCACCCTCCCAGGGACGTTTTGCTTAGAGTTTTTGTTGCTGTTAAATTACTTTAGCATTATTTCCTTTAGTTATTTGACACACAGCATTTAAAATACCCAATTTTAAGTTTGTGCCTATTAAATCCGTAATCTGTGTATCTTCAAGAGCAGTTTCTATTGACCAATATTTTTCTTTTGACCAGGCCATACTCTCCCATTCCTTTGTGTGCCTTGTAATTTTTTTAAATAAAACATTTTAAATAATATGGCAACTCTGACATAGGATTTGGTTTCAAGATGGATATTTTTAATTATGGCATATTGATACTTGGATTCTTTACTGTAGTTTACCATTTACTGTATTTTATCATTCTGAATGCAATAACTTGTTAATCTTCTTTTTTCTTTTTTTGAGACAAGATCTCTCTATATAGCCTGCCTCTGCCTCCTGAGTGCTGGGATTAAAGGTGTATACCACCACGCCTGGCAAATCATTCCATTTATTCTTTTTTTGAGGGGGTTGGTTTTTTTGAGACAGGGTTTTTCTGTGTGGCCCTGCCTGACCTGGTCCTCGCTGTGTATACCAGGCTGGCCTCAAACTCACAGAGATCTACCTGCCTCTGCCTCCTGAGTGCTGAGATTAAAGGTGTGTACCACCACCACCCAGCTAGTCTATTTATTCGTGGTACCAGTTTTTAATGTACATTGTGTACTTAATTGTCATATGTAGCTAGAGTTTTCCTGCCTGGCCCACAGTCAGGATAAATCTCTTTCACCTGCCAGTCCCACAGCCGCTCAGACCCAACCAAGTAAACACAGAGACTTATATTGCTTACAAACTGTATGGCCATGGCAGGCTTCTTGCTAACTGTTTTTATATCTTAAATTAATCCATTTCTATAAGTCTATACCTTGCCACGTGGCTCGTGGCTTACCGACATCTTTACATGCTGCTTGTCCTGGTGGTGGCTGGCAGTGACTCCCTCCGCCTTCCTGTTCTTTTTATTCTCTCTGTTAGTCCCGCCTATACTTCCTGCCTAGCCACTGGCCAATCAGTGTTTTATTAGCAACACATTTGCCATACAGAACATCCCACAGCAGTCATATAGAGGGATTATGTCACAGAAATCTTTAGATTTAGAAGAGAACATCAGACCAGGGACATGACTTCAGTCCCTAGAACTCCCATTAAAATGCTGAGAATGGTGGTTTACACACGTAATCCCAGTGCTAGGGAGATGTACAGAAGGATTCCTGGGGCTCGGTGGTCACCTAGTCTCACCTAATTAGTGAGTTCAGGTCAGTGAGAAACCCTGTCTCAAAGCAGATCAGCAGCCATCCTGAGGATGACACAGAAATAGTCTTCTGACCTCTATGTGTGTGCACACATGCACACACAGTCACACATGAATAAATAAATAAGTGAGCAGAGCCTCATGAGTTAGGAACCATTGTTTTTTTCCTGCCAGCAGTTACTACTTCTTGGAAAGGCCATTGCAGAACTTGATTCTGAATGTTAAATAATATTTCTGTAGGAATAGATGAGGAATTAGACAGTGAGAGTTAATAATTATAAACTCTCTGAGTTTCATGTTAGAGGGTGTGTGTGTGTGTGTGTGTGTGTGTGTGTGTGTGTGTGTGTGTGTGTTGAACAGTAAAATAGCACTTTGGGAATTAGAAAAATTAGATTTTTTTTTATTCTATTCCCCATGTCACACTTGAGAGTGTGACACACTTTGAATGCCACTGACCTCTTACCCAAATTCTGGAACAAAGCAAAAATGTTTAATTTTTATTTCATAATTTTATATGAATGGATATTTTGGCTATAAGGGTTTATGCTTGCTTCTGATATGTGCAGTGCCCATGGAGGCCAGAAGAGAGCATCAAGTCCCTTGGAACTGGAGTTACAGCTGCTTGTGGGCCTCCATATGGGTGCTGGACCCTTTCTTGGCAAGAACAGCAAGTGCTCTTAACAGCTGAGCCATCTTTCTAGTTTCCTGCACATGTTTTTAAGAGAATGCTTTTTAAACTGTAAAAGCATTATAACAACAAAAGGTGTTATTTCTTTTCAAGTAATTACTTTTAGCATCAAGATCTGATAATACTCCTGCAGAAATGACACTTCTGATAGTAGCATTTAGAACCCTGTTTTATTTATGAGTTGTAAAGTTTAGAGAAATCGGGAGGGAGGAGAGGGGGATCTGTGGTTGGTATGTAAAATGAATAGAAAATTTCTTAATAATAAAAATTTTAAAAAGTTTAGAAAAATCATACTTTGGTGCTTTTGGCTTACAAAGGGTGGTACTATGTATAAGAACATGTTCTCTTGATTTTTTTATGTGGAGAAAAATTTACAGCTTAGACACTAATTCATAAGTGAAATTTTAAAGGTCTGAATAATTTGTACTAGGTTTGGTAGTATCTTACCTGGTTTTAGTAGCATTTTATGTAGTAGTTTTCACTATGCTGCCTATAGTAGTTGCTTAGTGGAAGTAAAATATGGGGGAAAGGCATGATTGTAAATTGTTTTACTTTTCTTTTAGCATGAAAGTGAAATTTCAACCACGGCAGATGATTCTAGTTCATTAGAGGTAAGATTAATATGTCATAATTTTGAATGCTGTAATAAAAATAGTCATTTTTTATCACTAGAAGTATTTGTTTCTTGTACATTTTACATGCTTCTGTTGCATTTCTATAACTACAAGAAAATAACAACAGCATGAATGGTTAGCAAACTACAGATGATGCTCTACTGCTGTCGTTTTTCACAGTGTTAGCTGACATATTAATTATTCCATAGTTTTTTCTTTAAATACTTAGAAATTCTGGTTAGTTTCTGGGAAAGACTTTGATGCTGGGTTTCTAGATGTAAGACCACTGTGAACCTGTCTTATTTAGCACAGCAAGTTTTTTTTTTATAATTTGTTTTGAGTTAAGCTTTTCACAAATGTTTGGGTTTGCATTAACATTATGGACTATTTTATTGGCACTAATGCTGTGGTGGTGACTAGGTGAGGAACTGTTAGGTAGATGTGACCTCTTTATGACATGCCCTCTTTATGTGATGGTGATAAATGTGTGTCATTTCTTAGTTTTTTAAATATGATCACCATTTCTTTGGTCCAGAGTTAGAGAACATGAAAACCTTTCTCTTACTCTAAATGTCTCCTCAGTTAGTGTATTTCATAAGTTTCAATGTGTTGCTGGTTTCTATTAGAAAAACTCTTTATGCTTAAATTAGCATAGCACAATTTTATATTGATAATAAATTTGATACTTAACAAAGTTAATGTATTTTGGAGCTAAGAATACACTACTAGTAGACTGGCCAGGAAAATAACCAACAATGAATAAATAAATGGGTATCTGATTCACACTACATAAAATTTCCTCTGTGGTCAGTATGGATTTAAAATCACAACCTCTAAAAACTACCATTCAAGAATACTATGCCAAAAAAGTTACCTTTTAGAATAGGAGAAGTTGAGACTTTTAAAGATAAGTACAAACTAAAGTCATTCATATCAACCAAGATAGCAGTGTAAAAGACACTCTCACAAGTCCCACACACAGACGACAACAGAGACAGTCTCAGTCACAAAAGCACAGGAAAGAGTAACCATAGAAAGAGTAGGTGAGCTGAGGAAAAATGGTAAAAGCCATTCATGTCTCACTCTGCAAATCAGCAAACACCTAATAACGATGGGGGGAACAAAAATCAAACCAAAACAAGAAAACTTGAAACACCATAAAACAATCAACAGACTTATAGGAAATAGCAAGTGTTATCAATAATAGCACTAATTGTACATAGTCTCTAATTTTCATTAAAAGACACAACTGGCTGACTAACAAAACAAACAAGATACACTCATTTGTTGTCTGTGAGAAATACATCTCACTGGCAAAGACACACTAGACTGAAAATGAATGTATCAGAGCCCATATACCAGGCAAGAGGAAGCTTCAGCAACAACACAGGAGTGTGTGAATTCATTCCTGACAAATGTCCAAGTTATGTCCAAGTTCATTAGAAAGGGTAAAGAAGACTGCTGCATGTTCACAAAGCAGGATCAATCCTTTCTAGTTCTTAGAGCCTTTCAGTTGCCTGAGAGAGTGACTGCTCCGTAGAAGGAGATGGAGCCCTTTAAGAACTTGCCCATTTTCATGTTTGATCATCACTAGTTGGTCTCTAATGCTTCTGATGCCTTAGTCTGGATTGGCTATCAGATCCTGGCAGGTAAAGTACTGACTCATTCCCAGCCTTCAGTACTCTGACTTTGGTGGAGCCAGGCATTGCTATGACCAAGGTTAACATCCTAAACAATTTGGGAACCATTGCCAAGTGTGGTGCTAAAGCATTTATGGAAGCTCTTTAGGTTGGTGCAAACATTTCTGTGATTAGACAGTTGGGTTTCGGCTTTTAGCATGCCTGTCTGGTGGCAGAGAAAGCAGTCGTGGTCATAAAACGTGATGATGAGCAGTGTACTTAAGAGCCTTCTACTGGGGGCTCCTTAATTGTGCCTGTCAACTATAGTAGCCTGTTGGCTGGGCTATCAAAGTGATCTTTCATCTCAGAGAGTACCAGACAGATGTAGAAGAGAGCTAAGTCAAAGAAGTGATGAAAAGGCCTGTTCAGGGCCGGGGAGGTGGCTTATTCCGTATAGTACTTGCTGTACAAGCTTGAGGTCCTGGGTTTGGTTCCTCAGGACCCATGTTAAAGCCAGGTGTGGTTGTTAGTTTCTGTAATCACAGCACTGGGGAGGCCTAGACAGGAGGGTCCCTGGGGCTTTGGGGCCAGCCAGTCCAGCTGAATCAGTGAGTTCCAGGTTCAGTGAGACTCCCTGTCTCCAGAAATAAGATGGAGAGTGATTGAGAAGACACCTGACTTTGAATTCTGACCTCACATACATACACTCAAAAGCCATAGCTGTCCATGGCCTATCCAGTTACCCTTTCTATGGAGATGCAGTATGAGAGAAATCAGTGGTGGTTGGAAGAGAAGAAGGTGCATTGTAAGCACTCGGGTGTTTGAGGAATGATTAGCCTTTGAACGTATTATGTCTTTTTGATGCTTGAACTAATTTTAAATGAATCACTATATATGGTTTTGCCAATAAGGCTTTTTATTTCAGTCATAAAAAAGACTGAACTGGGGGAGGGCAATGACTGAATACAGTTCTTACCACACAAGCTTGAACTTGGATCCCTAACACCCACATAAAAAGTCTGAAAATGTGGGTCTCTAGTCCCTCACTGGGGAGGCAGAGACGGAGGATCCTGGGGCTAGCTGGCAAGTAAGTGTAGCTGAATTTGCAGTCCCCACGCTCAGTGAAATACTCTTGTCGGATAAACTACATTCAGTTTAAGATCATAATATATCAAGAGATTGTTTTTATACAGATAAATGGCTGCTGTTTTGTGACAGAAACAGGAGAGTCTACAGATTTATCACGGGTACAGTATTTAAACACTCATGACACTAATGTTTTATACCATGTAATGGCACCCAGCTTACTAACCAAGCTTTTCCTGCATGGACTCCTGTTTGTTTGTAACATTTAACAAAAACAATCATCTTTTTATAGTGCAGAAATTCTGTTTATGCTGTTAAAGTATATATCTCATTAATAACAAAGCAGGTTTCCCTACTAACGAACTGCAGGAGGTAGTCATGTTTTAAAATGACTTTGCTGTGGAATTTTAAATTCCTGAGGAATGTTGCTAGTACTGAATTATTAAAAACCTTGGATTGATTTAGGAAGAAGAACTTGGCATTGATAATTCTCACTCAGAACAAGGAGCTCAGTCCAATCAGACCTGTCTTAAAATGATGGAAGATGAACTGGCTGGAAAACAGCACGGGATTGAAGAACTGACTCAACAGCTGGAAGAGATGAGTGGGACTGAAGTTCTGAAGCGGGTGCGCTCACTTCCTACGGCTCTGCTTTGTTACACATGTGAATGGTAGTGAGTGTGTGCTCTTTACACATGGGACCCTGCCATGGCAACTTAGGTCATTTCGTAATTTTTGTTCTTGTGCATAGATAGCTTAAACAAACCCATTTAAAATGAGACACAGCTGAAATATTTGGACTTTTAAATTTAACTGTGTAAAGTAGCTAGAGTGAGGTCACTCCTGTTTGTGTAATCTGAGAGAAAATTGGTGGGAACCACAAAAAAAGTGTGACTTAAGCCCATTAAGAGTGTCAGCAAGTCCTTGTGAGTCACTTGCTGGCCACAGTGGCACCTGCTAAGCAGGGAAGGCAGGATGAAGTGGATGAAGCAGGCCACCGCGAAAATGACAGCGGGCTTCCATCCATCCTCTTCAGAAACAAGCCGGGTTAAATGTGTCTGTCTGTTGGTGTTACCTGGAAACACACGGGGCACTCCAGAGTATAGAGACGCTTCTTCTCTAAGAAAAGATGGACAAGTCAACCCACATATGTCCTCTTCCTTAATGCAGATACATGTTTTCAAAGTCAGTTTTGAAATAAAACTAATTTGGACAGGCCAGTAGCTGTCCTGGAAGATTATTTATTTTGAACAAACCCTAAAAGCTGACATTTACAGTCTTCCCTGGTCTCTCTTAGCTACAGGAATTTGAGGCTGCCGTTAAACAAAGAGACTGCATCATTACTCAGCTAATTGCTAACTTGCAGCAAGTGACAAAAGAAAAGGATGAGACAATGAAAGAATTTTTAGAGTTGACAGAGCAAAGTAAAAAATTACAGATTCAATTCCAGCACGTAAGTATTACAAGTTTATTGGTTTTTTAGCAATGAATTATGTACTTTTTCACTTTCCAGCACAAATCAATACTATGAAGCCATTTGCTTCCTTAAGTGTACTAAAAGAAGTACTTTAGTGTACTGAAAAAACTGGTAAATTTGTGTTGTTATAGTAACCAATAATTTTTTGTTTGTTTTGTTTTTTTGAGACAGGGTTTCTTTGTGTAGCTTCGGAGCCTGTGCCCGAACTCGCTCTGTAAACCAGGCTGGCCTCCTCACAGAGATCCGCCTGTCTCTGCCTCCTGAGTGCTGGGATTAAAGGCGTGCACCACCACCACCTAGCATAACCAAGAATTTTAATTCATATCTTGTGAGTAGATTCTTGCTATTATTTAAATTAAACTCCATATCTCACCAAGGTGGACTGAATACATTTTTGCAGACGACACTCTTTAGTTGCATTGGACCTTTGCAGTCCTGGCATGGCTTTGGTTAGGTTCTAGATGGTAACTGGACCTACACCTTCCAGTTACTCTATGTTTACCTTGGGAATCCATCCTGGCTAGTTTTCTGTCAGCTCGACCCAAGCTAGAGTTACCTGAAAGAAGGGAACCTCAATTGAGAAAATGCCTCCATAACATCAGGCTGTGAGGTATTTTCTTAATTACTGATTGGTTGTGGAGGGCTCAGCCCATTATGAGTGTGGGGAGGTGATCCTGCATTCTATAAGAAAGCAGGCTGAGCAAGATATGAGGAACAAGCCAGCAAGCGGCATCCTCCATGGCCTCTGCATCAGCTCCTGCCTCCAGGTTCCTGCCTGGCTTGAGTTCCTGTCCTGACTTCCTTTGATGATGAACTATGATGTGGAAGCGTAAGGCATATAAACCCTCTCCTCCCCCGCTTGTTTTGGCCATGGTGTTTCATCACAGCAATAGTAACCCTGACTAACACAGAGTCTGATTGCACTGATCAGAGTTTGATAGCAAGTAACACACAACAGCTTGAAATATCTTAAGCCAGAGAGTTTAATATAACTATACAGGTGTCTTACAGAATTTAGGGGCGGAAATATAATCAGGACTCTGAAAGAGATTGGAGCTAGAGTCTGAAAAGTCACTAGGATGCAGAAGTGCATTCCTGTCCACATTCTCTCTAGGCCTCAGTCCTAATTCCCTCACTACATCTGCTTTCTCTGAATTATCATCTGAAAGGTAATTTATTGGCTCAGTCCAGTCATAGCAACAGCAGATCTCAACCCCCTGAAGTGAACCGAGGCCACAGAGAGCCAGTGTCAGCAGAATAAGACTCCGGAAGTCTGTTGGCACACAGTCACAGTTTCGTATGTTGAAGGCTCTTTCTGTTTCCAAGTTACAGGCTAGTGAGACTCTGCGGAGCAGCACTCACAGCAGCACCGCTGCAGAGCTACTTCAGGCCAAGCAGCAGCTCGTCACCCAGCAGCAGCAGCTGGAAGAACAAGACCATCGATTAAAGGACTATCAGATAAAGGAGGAGGAATTCAAAACTCAGATTACTTTCTTACAAGAGAAAATTAAAGTATATGAAATGGTAAGGATATCAACCTGCTTGTCACAACTTTGTAATTTTCTTTATTAAAAAATTTTTTATTCATTTTACATAACAACCACAGATCCCCTCTCTTCCCTCCTCCCACTCCCCCTCAGCCTTCCCCCAACCCACCCCCCATTCTCTCCTCTGAAAAGGTAAGGCCTCCCATGGGGAGTCAGCAAAGCCTGATACATTCAGTTGAGGCAGGTCCAAGCCCCTCCCCTCTGCATCCAAACTGTGCAAGGTGTCCCACCATAGATAATGGGCTCCAAAAAGCCGGTTCATGCACCAGGGGTAGGTCCTGATCCTACTGCCAGAGGGCCCCTCAAACAGACCAAGCTACCTGTAATTTTCTTATTCATGTGTCTTATGCATATGAATTAGAAAATTTTATAATTAAGTCAAACTCTTTGAATATGGAAAATAACTTATTTCAAAAGCAATTGAGAATCTCATACTAACAACTATATATCTCACACTAATATAGTTAAGATAATACTGCCCACTGGTGTGTTCCTTAAAGTGATTTGCATATGTTAACTGGAGTCTCAGTAGAGCCTAAATTTATAACTCAAATATTTATTTTGTCCCATCTGAAGCATTCCCATCTATTTTAGCTATGATACTGAAATTCTGAAAATATTTTTGTCACAAGTAGAATTTGGTTATAAAAACTAAATGCAGTTGATTCTCTTTATGCAAATTATGTTGCACTTCTTGCAAACATTTAGGAATTAAGGCTCTTTGGGGCAGGGGACGGCATTCTGTATGACATAGATTATAATCTTAAATTCTAAGAACAACTCATCTGAAAGGTTTGCTTTCATTGATTTTGAATTGAGAAATGAAAATTCGAAAGTGTTTTGTTGCTGTCTGCTCTACTCCCATACCAGAATTGGGATTCGAACTCTGTCCATGTGGCTGGGGGCAGGGCAGAGCTCTTGCCCCACACTGCCTTTTCAGTCATAAAAAATGCCTTATAAGCATAGCAAATCAAAAGCACTATCTGATTTTGATTTGTAGGCTCAGAAAACTCATTCAGCTCTTACCTGAGTCCTGAGTTAGAGCAGAGGTGGACTCAGATTGTTCCGAGTTCAAGAGGCTGTTTAAAAATTCAAATGTAAGATCTTTAGTTTGCAGTGATTAATAATCATGGGGAACCATATATTTCTGGTCCTTTGGATTTTGTTTTCTTTCCATGGACAAATGAACTTAAAAAGACAAATACTGGTTACAAGGTTCTTTAGTGAGCAGGTGGAAGGACGTTTGCACTCAGATGTTGTGGGATTAGACTGAGATGAACTGACTTGTGCATCTCCTTGTAGGGAGGTTTATGCCTGTGGGCTGGAATTCTTCGGTCCCGTTTACCACAATTTCCTAACATTATTGAGTATGTTTGGATGGTTCTTCTGCCTCTTCAGTGCTGTGAATATGTGTATGCATGCCTAGCTCAGGGTATGGTTTTTCTAGAGGGACGATAATTCTCAAAAGACTGAAGGCATTTGGTCTTTTTCCATGAACTGGACTTAGAGGGGCACTCCCAGCATGTCCTTCAGAGGGCTTTCTTCTGTGTCAGCTTAGACAGTTTTTCTTTAGATGTGTTACACATTCATTCATAATTCCTTTGAATTCTATTTGCCAAGGACCTTTGTAATATAATTCAACTGCTTAAAGTAACTCTGACCAGTTCTATAGATTTTATTTCATGCTTTGTATTTGGGTCTAAAGCCTTTACTCACAGAGAAAACTAAATAGCAGATCCAAAACTCTGCCTAGGCCTCTGTTCACCCTGGTGCTTTGGTGTGACTGTGGTAGAGCTGTGCTTGGGGTGCTGTCTGGGCTGAGCTGTTAGCTACAGCTTCACAATTGACTCCAAATGGGAACTGTGGAAAAGGTTCTGCTCTGTTTTCAAGTTTCTGTTTGAACTGAAATTGTAGTTCCAG
Organism: Peromyscus nudipes; assembly: GCA_902168325.1. Taxonomy (NCBI): domain Eukaryota; kingdom Metazoa; phylum Chordata; class Mammalia; order Rodentia; family Cricetidae; genus Peromyscus; species Peromyscus nudipes. The sequence continues at coordinate 22,675 of CABHPH010092849.1, forward strand.
ATCAATGTGCCATAAACACTGTAGCTGTCATAGATGCCACTTAAATTCTCGGCAGGGAGATTAATACAGACTCGCAGACTCAGTAAGAACTCTTCTTATTGCACAGCTCTTATCATTGGAAAACCTTCAGACCACTAACATTCATGGGAGTGACCTGGACTTACTTTTAAATCTTTTTCTGAGAGTATTCAGAGAGTGTATAGTATTATAATTAGCTCAAAATATTAAATAATTGGGATATCAATCAGTAATTTTAAAAGTGAAGCTATACGAGGTTAGCAAAGATTTAGTGAGTTTTTTAATTATTACAGTTATTTTTTTGTCTGAGATTGAACTCAGGTAATCAGAGCCATCTCATCGGCCTAGCCATGTTTTCTTCTTTCTTTTCTTCATTCTTTTTTGGCACTGCTGGAAGTAGAACCCAGGATCTCATACATGCTAAGCAAATCAGGCTGGATATTTTTAATTTAAAATTTTATTACATTTTTTTATTATTTTAAATTTTTCATACACTATATCATTATCACATTCTTTCCTGTCCTCCCAGATTCTCCCCACCTCCCTTAATTAAAATTTTTAGTTACAACAAATATAATTCACTATTTCTTTGTCAGAAGATCTGAACTGTGGTAGAACTGTTTGCTCCTAAGTGTCCAGATGTACAGACCTTATCATGGGAGCAGTGGAGAGCTGGGCGCAGTGACTTTTTATAGACTGATGTAAGAAGTGACTTTCATGTCTTTTGTTAATAAGGTTAAGCAACAAAGTTACTAGAAATTGTTACACTTTCTTTTCTTTTTTTCTTTCTGAAGGAACAAGATAAAAATGTAGAAAACTCTACTAATGAAATACGGGAAAAGCAGGCAATCATTGAAGCATTGAATACAAGAATAATAGAAGAAGAGAAGAAAACTGCTGCATTAAAGAATAAAGTAACAACTGCTGATAAATTAGTAGAAGACTTAAAAGAACAGCTTACAGAAAAGGACCAAGAAAACAAAAGCTTCAAACTGGAGCTAGCCAGTTCTAGGGAAAAGGAAAAGCAGTGTTCGCTTGAAATTAAACAGTTGATGGGGACAGTTGAAGAACTCCAGAAGAGAAACTATAAAGAGAACCTAGAAACTGGCATAGTGCAAAGAATGGAGAAAGAAACCCAGCGGAAATTAGATCAGCTCCAAGCAGAGCTAGATGAGATGTATGGAAAGCAGATAGTGCAAATGAAGCAGGAGTTGATAAAGCAGCACATGTCTCAGCTGGAGGACCTGAGGTCCCAGCATAAGGGAGAAATGGAGAACACTGTCAAGTCACATGCAAATGCTACAGTCAGTGAAGAGCAGCTGAAGTTAATGAATGTGGCGATGAGTGAACTGAATATAAAACTACAAGATACACTTTCCCAAAAGGAAAAACTTGGGGAAGAGCTCTGTGTAGTTAAGGGGGAAAAATGTGCTCTGCAGAGTCAGTTTGATGATCTTTCAGAAGAATCAGGCTTCTTAAGAGACCAAATTCAAAGAGCTAGGCAGACAATAGCTGAACAAGAGAGCAAGCTGAGTGAGGCATGCAAGTCCCTCAGCACAGTCGAAGGCTTGAAAGCGGAGATCGCTGCTGCGTCTGAGACCAAGAAGGAGCTGGAGTTAAAACATGATGCAGAAATTACAAATTACAAAATTAAACTAGAAATGCTAGAAAAGGAAAAGAATGCAGTGTTAGACAGGATGGCAGAGTCCCAAGAGGCTGAGCTGGAGCGCTTGAGAACGCAGCTCCTCTTCAGTCATGAAGAAGAACTTTGCAAACTAAAAGATGACCTAGAAGCTGCTCATCGACTTAATATGGAAAAACTTAAAGATAATTTGGGCATTCACCACAAGCAGCAAATAGATGGTTTACAAAATGAAATGAGTAAGAAGATGGAAACTATGCAGTGTGAAAAAGACAACTTGCTAACTAAGCAAAATCAACTGCTTTTGGAAATTTCTGAACTAAGAGATTTACAGGAATCACGTATTAATTCAAAATCAGAAGAAATGACTCTTCAGATTAATGAACTTAAAAAGGAAATTGAAATCCTCAGACAAGAAGAAAAGGAAAAGGGTGCGCTTGAACAGGAAATTCAGGAGTTACAACTTAAAACTGAACTACTAAAAGAACAACTGAAAGAAAAAGAGGAGGGCCTTCAAGAAAAATGTGCACAGCTTGAAGCAGAGAACAGCCTTCTTACAGATGAGAAAACTGCCCTTGAAGACATGCTGAAGTCTTACACCCCTGCGGACCAAGTAGAAAGATTAATTGCCTTAAAAGACGGTAGCTGGCAGGAAGAAGTTGAAATACTTAGAAAGGAAAAGGAGGACCTGATACAACAATGTAGTCATCTAAATGAGGAGATCGAAAAGCAAAGGAATACGTTTTCATTTGCTGAAAAGAACTTCGAAGTTAATTATCAAGAGTTACAGGAAGAGTACGCTTGCCTTCTCAGAGTAAAAGACGATCTAGAAGACATCCAAGCTAGGCAGGCGTTGGAGTATGAAGATAGGGTTAAAGCACTGACCCAGGAGCTCCATTTGCAGAAAGGAAAGCATTCTGACTGTACTGATGACAGAGCTTTTGTAGCTGAACCATTGGAAGTCCGGGAGGTAGTTAGTGAGGTAGTTAGTGAGGTAGTTGAAAAAGATACAACAGAACTTATGGAAAAGCTGAAAGTAACTGAGCGAGAAAAGCTAGAGCTCGCGGAGAAACTTTCTGTCGTATCAGAACAACTAAAGCAGACCCGTGACGAGGTGGACTCCCTAAGTGCAGAGGTTAGATCGTTAAATCAAGACAAAGAACAGCTTTTGTTGAGATGTAGAGCGCTAGAGGTCCCCACTAACCCCAAGGGGACAGAAAATGCCGCTGAGTGCCCTGTGCCGTTGAGCTCTAGCAAAGCTGGGCTTGTGACTGTGACAGACAGCCATCATGAAGGATGTGATTCTCAAATCAGTGAAGATTTGCCAGAAGAATCAAAAATAATGATAGAAGATAAAATTCCCTTTAAAGAAAGTGGGGGAGAAGAGTTGATACTGCTAACCAGAACGACTGAACCATCTCATGGTATAGTGGAACCGTGTGAAAATGAAAAGCTCCAGCAAGAGCTTTGCATCCTCAAAGCCAAGCAGGTATGTCCATATGTGATGGAAAATCCTAGTGGAAACACACATTGTGCACTGAAATAGTTCTCACTTTCATGAGCCAGTAGTCCACATCCTTACCGGAAAGTGAAGGTGAACCTTTTCATGTTAGTTTCATTTGTGCTAATCAGTTTTCATTTTTTCTTAAATATTGTTACCTTGCAATAAATCTCTCATATCTGCTGCTCGGAAAATAAGCTAAGCTAATCATTTTTACATGTTGTTTCTTTTTAAAGAGACTTTGTTTTATTAATTTTACATTATAATCATTTTAGTATCAAGATTATTTTTTAGAGTTTTTCATATTGATGTTTTCTAGTATGAAATTTCAAATTTTCAGTTAGAATTCCACAATTGTTTTAAAAAAAAAACCTTAAGTTTTCTACTGCTCTCTATATAAATTATTCAGTGGTTATAGAATTATATTTCTGGGAGGTGGGGCTTAAGGCCTAGAGTTTTCTGAGTCTTATATCTGAATGAGGAAAAAAATGATATTAACTCTCAATATAAGTCAAGAATTTTAAAAATACATCTAATGTATTTTGTTCTTATTTTGTTCTGTTGCTTCACTAAAACTGACCCAAAGCAGCTTAGTTGTGGAAAGTAGTAGTATTTGGCCACAGTTCATCATTAAGGAACTGAGGGCAGAAACTCAATCAAGATTAAAGTAGAAAACCATGGAGGAATGCCACTTGCTACCTTACTTACTGGCTTATGCTGAGCTAGCTTTCCTATATAGCTTGGGACTACCTGCCCACAGGTAGTCCACAGGACTACCACCTGCCCACAGGTAGTCCACATAATGGTGCTATTCACAGTGGGCTCCAACATCAATTGACAGTCAGGATGATCACCCACAGTTATGCCCACACGCCAGTCTGATCTGAGCAATACTTCAGTTGAGACCTTCTCATCTCTGTTGACTCTAGACTGTTGTCAAGTTGACAAGTAATGCTAAGACAATGACTAATAATGAATCATTCCTAATAACTTGTGTTTGTCAGGTACTGATAGAAAGAACAGGAAAGTTCTGGTCGGTTATCTATAGTGTAAAAGTGCTAACTATGAAGTTTATGTGTTTCTATATTAGTGGAACATAAATTTGTTGAGTATATTCCAGAGATGCATGTAGTGGCGAACAAGAGATAAGAGCTCTGGTCTCAGGAAGCATGTATTCTAGAGGAGGAGGCAAGTAATCATGGGATATGCATAGGGTGGTTAGCACTAGTGTTGCCTGTGAGTCAGGGAAGCACAGTGGTCAGGGAAGGTGTCTGGAGGAGTTGGCCTTTGGACTGAGCTCTGTATGACAGGCTTGCAATGAGGAAATGTGAGCTTGAGGGCCAGAATATAGGCCTGTGCACTTGGCAGTGAAAGGAGGTAAAAGGGTAAAGCAGACTTTGAGAAGGAAGAAAGAATGTGTGAACTAAGTAGGAAGCCGTGGGAAGTTTCTGATGACTTCTAATCACATTTACGGTCTTATATCAAATATAGAGCTAATTTACTTTTACAGTAACCTGAATAGAATCAAGAGACCCAATTACTAATTAATAGTTAAACGTGGAATTGTTTTGAAAAGTGTAATGTGTGGTAATTACCCTAAAGGTATTAAATACCATTTTAATTTTTTAAATAGGAGAGGACTTGATTTCCAACTTTAGCTGCCCTGATCTTGATACGATCTCTCACTAGAAAAAAAAAAACAAAAAAAAAAAACACAAAAAACAAACCAAAAAGCCATTATAGGCTTTCTTTTAAACTGAAAAGCCCACATTTGAAGTATAATTTCTGGTTTTTTTGTTTGTTTGTTTTTTGTTTTGTTTTTTTAAATACACTTAGCTAGTTTGGCTGGAAGGAAAAAGAAAAACATCATAGAAAGTGTCCCCAGTGTTGGCATGTGAGGCAGCCATGGGAGTGGCAGGAATTGATCATTTCTTATGCTGAGAGACCATCAAGTGAAGTGTGTTTAGAGAGATACTGAAGCATGGTGACCACAGGAGGAAGCGCTACCCTGCCGTCTTTAAGGCCCTGTGTGCCGGACCTGCAGTACCAAGACTAACTCTGACACACATAGTACATTTTTAAAGAGGAAAATGAAGCCCATTTTTCAAGTGTCAATAGTGAAACAAGAACTTCAGAGGAAGAAGATGAGACTTCGTCATTTACTAGATAGCACTTTCTAAAAGTCCTAACCATTGTAAAGACAAAAAGATACATGATGTTGATGGACAGAAAGACAGTTAACTGTCATAATTCACAGGTGTAATTTAATAAGAAATTAAGGAAATGAGTTAAAACCCTTAAAGTCAAATAATGTGAAAAAAAAAAAAAACCCTGAATGCAGAAATGTCTAACAGCCTGGGTGTGGTGGTATATACCATAATCTCAGCACTCAGGAGCAGAGGTAGGGGCTGGTGAGTTCAAGGCCAGACTGAACTATAGAGCAAGACCTCTTCTTAACACAGAGACATGAACAGCGCACCTTAGCACAAGTGAAGGGGAATGAGCCCTGAATAAATGAAAACTTTCATTTCTGAATGGGAAATGTTTAATATGAAATACTAGTTTGCGTTCTGTATTTCCAATGCAGTTCACGGTGAAAATGTATTGAAGTTTAATTTAATTGGTTTACAGCTGATCTGTAAAGACGGGTGTAGAAGAGGCAAGACTGTCTGTAAGCAGACTACATGGTACATGACATATAGAGGGGACAGTTTTAGGCTTACATGCACTGGTTGTTTGTTTACGTGTGTGCCTGGGTGAGTATATGTGACGTGTGAATAACCTCAACAGCCAGAAGAGGGCAGGAAACCTCCTGAAAAAGGAGTTACTCTTGGTTGTGAGGCACCCAAGGTGGGAACTGGGAACAGAGCTTGGGTTTCCTGGAAGACAGCCCTTGCTCAGAACCACTGAGATATCTCTCTGGACCCTAAATATGCCAATTTAATAAATATTGAAAATGAGTTAAGCTATTCAAAAAGATAAAATAGCATCCAAGTAGCCACATTTAAGGAAAATAGGTAGAAAAAAATAGCAAATTTAGAGCAGAAATAAATGAATTTCAAATAACTAAAAGGGAAAGTTTTGAAGAAGTTTGATGGTTTTTCATTTGAAAAGATCAGTAGGTTGCAATTATTAGGTCTCTAAGGATATCATCAAGGGAGAAACCACAAACAAAATGAAGAATGGAAATAAAAACCCAAGTACAGATACCACAAGGATTTAAAAATAAGAGATGAGTACTATAAATAAACGCTGCTGATGAAATAGAAATTACCCAAACTAACTCACATAGAAATACAAAGCCTAAGTAAGCCATTATCCATTATAAATTCCGGAACTGTAATCAGTTTTCCTTCTCACCTCTCCAACTAAGACTGCTGCCCCATGACCATTGCACAAGTGGATTTCACAAACTCTCAATGGTGAGGCTAGGTACGTAGTAAATAGGATTTAAAAGAGAATCCGAGGAGCAGGAGAGGAAAGACAGAAAGCACTCCTGTGAGGCTGGTTAGTATTGAGATACAGATAGGGCAAGAATGGCTCAAGAAAAGGAATTACAGGCTAATCTCACTTAGGAATGAGGTTGAATAAGTTCTTAATAAAGTATTAGCGGTTATCCCAAGAACGGAAGAATTTTTCAGCATCTGAAAATGCTGTCTATTTAATCTCCACATCCATACCATACATACAGGAGACAACCTGATCATTTTAAATTCCGCAGGAAAGAATCTCCAAAAGTTACCAGATCTTTTACAGTTTTAAATTAAAGGAAAAAAAGTAGGAAATCAGGAAAGAAGGAACTAAGGGTGACGATGGCTTCTAAGATGATGTTTAGAAGCTTTCCCAGTCAAGGCAGGCTCTCAGCTTTGCTTTCCAACCGTGTCTTTAGAGTTCCCAGCCAGTCAATACAATATGAATAAGAAATGAGAAAGACTGTGAACAAGTGAGACAAAATGTTAAATCATAGATAAGGTGTTTGAAATTAGACATTAACGACCTGGTATGCATTGCCATGGTCTGGTCTTTCCATTCTTTAATGTAAAGGGATATCCCAAGGGTGAATATGTCTTTTTTTGTTTTTGTACAAAGTACAGGGGAGGCTGTTCTTGTGAGGTGATATTTGAGAAGAGACTTAAACCAACAAGCCAAGACAACAGGGAAAGCTCACAAAATTCAATAAGTGCTTTAAGACAGTCGATTTTATATTAAAGGTGAGAAGTTGGGGAGTTAGATCCTTACCCTTTAGGAAAAATTAACCCTAGGTTAGTTAAAGGCACACACGTAAGAAAGTAGGATTACGATCTTAAGACAGGAAGCCTTTAATTAAAAAGAACAAACTCAAAGGAAAGCATTAAGAAATTTGATCATGTCTCTTTTATAAACAGTACCTAAAACAGGCTTAATTATTAGGAGCAGATATTTGCCACATTACAAACAAAGGACTGTAAAGATGGTGTAAATACGTGAGGAAATACAAAGAACTTAATGAACAGATGTGTGTCACAGATGAGACACCAAAATGACAACATAAAAGTATTTTAGCCTTACAAATTCATGAGTAAAATGGCATTTTATCCTCCATCACATTGGCAAAGTTACTCTGACTTATTGGCATGGATACAAGGATGTGAGCGTTCACATTTTTTATTAAATTAGTTCAATTCTATAAATCAGTTGGCAAGATCTACTAAAGTTAGCCTGTGTATTATCTGTGAGCAGTAGTTAGAACCCTGGGTGGGTGAGTGTGGTCACTGGACAGCAGCAGCAGCACTTGGAAACAGGCTAGAACTAGTATTTCTCAGACTTCCTGAACCAGAGGTCAGAGGGCAGATACCATGAACTTGTGTCAGCAAGCATTCCAGATGAGTCTGATACATGATGGGCAGCTCACTAGTGAAGCATTCACACATTTGTCTTAGGTGGATTATGTAATCATTTACTGCCTTTTGATTGAAAGCACCCCAGGCTTACCAGTAATCCAGCTGATCTCCAGAAAGGAAAGTGAACCAGTTGTGGTTCATGTATACTACACTACAATTAAAATAAATTAACCTGTCATCTATATGGACTGATTTCGGAAGCATATTGATATGGAATGCAAAGAAATTTGCAAAATAAATGCCATTGGTATAAATACACAGAAATACACAATATAATGTGCTATTTACATGTATACTGGGAAATGATAGTAGACGCATTCTAAATTTTTGGTAACAGTTACTTGTGGGCAAAGAATAATCAAACATCATGAATTAAATTTTGTCTCTAATGTTTTTTTTCTAAATCTAAAGAGATATTGAGGAAATAGAATAAAAATAATAGGATTTATTAATTTGAGTTTTGTGTACATTGATGTTTATTACATTTTCATTTTCAGCATGTAAAATATTGTTTAAAAAATAAAAATCTTGCTAGTTATACTAACTATCCCAGTTGACTATTACATTGCGATAATGAATAAATACATGCTACTACCTTTCTTGAGAAAGACAGGTAGGTCAGTGCATCTGGATGAAGAGGAAAGCGGACCAGTTCCTTCATATGAATTTTAAAACTACGAAGTGTCTTCTCTTTTGAAGTTCAGTATATATGAAGAAATAGAAGTTAAGTTGTTCTTTGAATTTCCTAATGTTTACATCTATTCACTGTAAGGATGACTTGAAGCTTCAGATGGAAGCCCAGCGGATATGCCTTTCCCTGGTCTACTCAACCTATGCAGACCAGGTTCGTCACACTATGGAAAAGGAAAGGGATGAAGCTCTTTGTAGCCTTAAAGACCAGCTTGTTTCTGCTCAAGAGAAAGAGATGGATGAGCTTCATAAGATGCACCAGTGCCAGCTCCAGGCTCTTCGGACACAGGAGACAGGTAAACAGCTTCTGACTATCTCCATGAAACATGTAAGCAGCACTTAAAATGCATCAGTCTGTAATTCTGCCCTTTCTCAGGCCCCATGGGATAAGATGGCTTTACACGTGATTCGTGGATTTGTTTGATCATATCATTGAGGTGCCTAAGAAAGCGAAAATCACTGCATCATTTTTGCATGGAAGTATAATCCATTCAGAAAGCGCCTGGAAAGTGGACTGACAACTTGTAAACCCTACTGAACCATACATGCCAAATCATCACTAGAGAAATGAGCACATCTGTCTAGGACATATTATAATGATCGGCTGCATTATAACTTGAAGTATACCAGAATAGAAATAATCCAGTTGGGAGAGGAAGGAGAAGTTTAGTGCTTCGTGTGACAATGAGGCAGGAGCCATTGGCTTAGCAGTGTGGGATCCATTTTGGAGAACTGAAAGTTCAAGTTGTATAAGAAAGTAGTGGGAGATATGCTGAAGAGTGGCAAGTGCCCGACTAGAAGATTTATAGACCTTGAATGAAGCATGCTTAAGCTTTCTGCTGCTGATCAGACAGACCTCCTGCAGGACTTTCACATAGAGGAAGCAACAGTGATATTTTTATTTAAGGTGACACCAGTGTGATTAACTGGGGGAAAAAAATGAAAGAATTGATGGGAAGATCAGTTAAAGAACCTCAGCCATAATCCCAATAAAATGTTGAGCTAATTATCCTTGAGACTGGAAAGCAAATGACAGCAGAGTTTAACAGTTAAAGCCACCACCAGCCGTCATTAGCAGCAGTAAGGGTGGGAGGGGTTGAGAGTGATCTTGAAGTTTCTTACCTGTGTAACCAGATAAATGTGGTTTCAGTCAAAAAGGGGAGCAGACCACAGGCAAATAGTAAAGTCAGTTTAGAACATACTAAGTTAAGTATATGTGTTAACTTTGAAAAGAAATAGTCACTAATCAGCTGAAAGGAGAAGTCTAAAACCCAGGGCAGACTTTTAGGCTGAAAATAAGAAATAGAATCACCATGGAAATCAAAGACCAGAGGCCCTAAGGCCGAGGACAGAGTGACATCCTGGAGACGTTGATGGCGCCGTGGGAAGCACATTGAAGGAGCCGTAGTGGAAGGTGGGACACAGGGTGGGCCGTGGCAGTTGAGAGCTGAGGGATTTTCCTCTGGCTTCCTGTCTTTTGACCACCTCTGGCTCCCATATCACCACCAGAAGGAGGTACTTCCTAAGTCTGCAGCAGAACCGCTCTGTTGAAAAAGTAGGAGTTCAAGAGTCACCTAAAGAAGGATGCCAGTTTTTCATTTCAAGAGTTCTTTGGCTTTTTAATTTAGTAAGATTTTACTTGTATTTGCATGTGTTGTTTGTTTAATACTGTCTTCAGATAGCCTGTTCAGTGTTTTCCATTGACAATTGGTTGTTCCATTAGTAGGTGATAAAGCAGTTTAGTGAGTAGTGATCAGTGTTTCTGAAAAGAGGAGAAAAGAACAGAAAACATTTTTTTAAGTTTTATTCTAATAATTAATTTAATTTTGTGGCACTAGGTTGAAACCCAGAGCTTGCACATACTAGTCAGGGTACCCTACCACTGAACTGTGTCTCTGTGCAAAAAAGTAAAGACTCATTTGTGAAAGTTTTATTTGAGTTTTGCAATGATGTATTTAATGCTAAGTATATAGATGTATTTCTTGTGTTGGAGTGTAGGCCACTGCTTTATACCCTTTTATAGAATAGAAATTGCAAATCTTAGAAATTTGTCTGAGACAGTTACATTGCACAATATAAATTTGTAAGAAATTAAAATGTATCTTATTTTAGGGAAGCTTCTACTTGAAACAGTTAAACATGACAGTGTTACACATGTACAGTGAATGGCTCACGTGAGGAATGTTTTCTTCTAGGTGATGATAAAGAGCCTTTACAAGTGCTCATTGAACGACTTCAGAAGGCAGTGTCTGAGGAGTGCCATTACATTTCAGAGGTAAACTGTTACTTTAAAAGTAGTTTTGAACAAGAAGTGCCAGAGTCTAAATTGCTACTGATTGGATGAACAGAATTGTCCACCTATGTTTCCTGAATCCCTTCTGTATCGAGCTGTACTTAGAAAGTATTCCTGAGTTCTGAGCTTTAAATGAACATCTGGCTTTTTTTTCTGATAGCCAGTTTGGAACAAAAAGAATTAGTGCTAGGGATGTGACTCAGTGACTCAGCACTTGCCTGTTGTTTAAGGTCTTGGATTCAATTTCTGTCAGCACAGAAAAAGAACAAAGAAATTCAGATAAGTTGTCTCTCCAGCAGAGTAGAAGCTGTAAGCATTGCTCTCCTCAGAGAGGTACTAGTTAATCTTTCTGGGACCCAGTTTGTTCATTAAGGGTACAGTGGGATAAAATGCTACCTCTGTGACGATGCTGAACAGTTAATATGTTCAGTTACTAACTGACAGTGTGGCTTAACTTTAAAAAATGCAGGAAATAGCAGCCACAAACGATCTGGCTTTTAAATCTTTTAAATCATTCTTGGTTATTTCCAGTTGTGTGAGGGACAAAGGTAAAACTAACTTGGATAGCTTATCAAGTCATGGAACATGAAATGGTATTTAAATGATAGTGGGATTATCGGGTGTTTTGGAGAACACTGTGTTGGATATTTTTAACTTTGAGTGTGTGCAAACCACAGAACACACTCTCGCGTATTACAGGAAGGACATTAGGGAAATCTCCTCCTTGGTATATTGTCATTTTGCTGTGTTGGGCAGACCTCTAATTGTCATTTTGAACTTTTCACTTTGTGATGTTTGTTCAAAGATAGTTGACATAGTAATGAGATATTTTCAAGGTAGAGAGTTGGAGTAGGAGCCATGTAAGTGAATGCTTTACACTTCATGATAGTTTTCAATATTAAAAGGAAACGTAAAAAAAACACATCATTTTGTGTAATTAAGATTATCAATCTTTTCCTGAAAAAAGAATAATTTCATGTCAAAGAGAAACATGGTTTTTCTGCAGATCGATTTCATATGTGGAGGAAGAGGGAATTAAGATTCCATTCATACTATTTTGACCTTTTGCCTTTAGGTTAATAATGTTTTATAATATTTAGAAGAAATCAAAATTTTAATTTAAAATATTCAATTTTGTTAACAGACTCTAAACAATTCTCTTGATGAACACCATACTCCTTTAAAATGTGAAATGAATATAGAAGAGAAAGAGAATTCTGGTGTTTACAGTCACAATCAAAGACTAAATTTACAAGAGTATAGATACCAAGTTCAAGGTAAAAAGCTTACCATACTGTTAAACAAAGTAAATTTACTTTGCTTAAGTCAATTGCTTATGAACTTAGCTTTAATTACAACTTAATTATAGATAAATTTTCTATCATAGTAACTTATCTTTAGCCATGAAATTTATATTTAGTGTACATTTTTAGTCTTAGTGTAACAGTCATACTATGCAGATAATTTAAACATTCTACTGTTCTTGTTTCTTTTTCCTCTGTTTCTCTGTTCCCACCCGTTTATTCATTCTAATTCTTTCTGTTAATGTTCTAACTGTGGATCCTTTTAAAATCTTTAAAATATACTGAGTTTACTAAGTTTAAATTAATGATTTATAATTTTAAAAGTGAACAACAAAAATTTGAGTAGTGAGATACATTAAAAAATATCTTTTGGCGGGCGGATCTCTGTGAGTTCGAGGCCAGCCTGGGCTACCAAGTGAGCTCCAGGGAAGGCACAAAACTACACAGAGAAACCCTGTCTCGAAAAACCAAAAAAAAAAAAAAAAAAAAAAAAATATCTTTTGCCAGGTGTGATGGCGCAGGCCATTAACCCAGTGCTCATGCTGGGGAGGCAGAGGCAGGTGAATCTCAGTGACTCCTTGGCGCTTTGGGTCTACACAGCAATTCCAAGCCAACTAGGGCTAACCAAAGAAAGAGATAACTTCCTTCATATAGATGTGGTGTTCGTTTCGTTTTGTTCTTAACAAATTACAACTTGAATTTCTTGCTGTTCCGTCACAGCTGTATGTTCTTAGTATATTTGTATAGGTAATGAGCAACCTGCTGATAAATAGCTACAGAAACAAATGTATTTTGGGATAAAGTTTTCAAGTTAGTGTTATACCACTTATTTCATATAATGATTGTTAAAATTTTTTTTTACTAGATATATGGGTTTTATTACTACCAGATGTTTTTCTAAAGTTGTAATTTGGTAAATCATATTTTATAAAAAGGTAAACTTGAACTGTAAAGTGAAATTATTATAATTGCTGCTTTTTTATCCAGATTTTCAAGATAACGTGCAAACCCTTCTCAGTAAAGTAACAGATGAATACAGCAAGCTTGTGATGCTGCAGACGCGGTTAAGCAAGGTCTGTAGGATAGAAAATATGGTATTTGCACTTATTTTATTACCCTCTGTCCCATCAGTCGAGAAGTTCTAAAATAAGTGAACATGAAAAAGGATAGCAGAAGTAGTAACCATTTGTATGTTTGTGTTGGAGCATTTTTATCAGTGAGCTGAAGAAATTTGCAGAAATTGAATTCTCTGTAACTCTCTGAGGTGGCTTTTTAAGTCATGAATTAAGTATATGAATGTCAAATGTTAAGCAAATGAAACAGTTGTATTTAATTATGTGGATGTCTTTCCTTTTTTTGTTTAGTGGAGTTTGAACAAAGGCACACTGTAGGACAGCAGTCTGTCACTGAACTATATCCTTAGCCTGTTACATGTAATATTTTTTAAGGAAATGGGTCTGTCTGTATATTTTAAAGAAGACAGTTTAGTTGTTTTGCACATAACATCCATATGTGTTGGTTTTGTTCTGCTGTAGTTATTTTATAATGTAGTTTTAAAAACCAGGGAAGATGGCACATACAACATACTTATAACTTAATAGCCGTATCACAGAAATAAAGCTTACATTGTCGATGATGAGTGTTCTGATTTTCAAGTTGTAGGAAAAAATGTCAAGAGAGACCTTCATTTATTTGGGATACTTTTTGGCATTCAGTTCTGTTAAAATGCTTAGGTAAATTTTCAAGATTTTCAGTTGTATATAGGGCTAGGTCCCATCATAGCAAAAGGACACAGGGCAAAGGCAACTTTGGAAGAGCTTGAAAGGGTGTGTGGCCGAAGTTCCAAAGAAAGCAGGTGCACATGTCCTCGCTCAGTAGAGTCACTGGACACTTTCATTCTTCCAGTGTGAGTGTAATATGTCCAGATTATATACCCACAGTGCTCCCCTGAGCTTAGGACTCCAAAGTCTTCTATCAAGTGGTAGATGAGCAACCTCTGCAGGTGTTCACACAGATCCTAATGCTTTTCTGTGCAGCGATGGTAACCACAATTAACCATTCAGGCAGGTCTGTATTAGCATAGAGAGCTCTTTGTCAGGTTTTCTAATTACTGCGAAGAGGAAACCAGGCCTTTCTGAAGACAGGTGTCCCGAAACTGCTCATCTCAGCCCGATGAGCCCAGACTCACTCCTGCTCTTTGTTGCATGCTGTTCCCTTGGCCGGGGGTACCCATCCTCCTCCAGTCCTCCTTCTTGTTCCAGTTGTTTAAGTGCTCCTTTCTGTGTCATCTTCTCCCTCTGTCCTCTGAGCTCCTCTTAGCCTAGATGCCTGGTTACTCTTCTTCTTTCCTGTTTCAAGGCTCTCTGTTAGGCATATGTTTGTATCACATTACTTTTCATTTTATTGTAATTGTTTACTGATCCGCCTCTTCCACAAGATTCCAAACTTTCAAATCAGAGAATCCTGTGTTTATTCCTTCCTGTTAGCACAGCATTTGGATTGCACATAGTAAAAGCTCAGTAGGTATTTGTGAATGAATTGAGTAAAGATATTAAAATATTAGGCTATGAAGTTATGATATTGTCTGATGGTTTTTATTTTTCCCCTGGGAGGTATTAGGTAAGATCCCCCATTTAAATGTACTCGTGGGCTGGAGAATGGCTCAGTAAAGTGCTTGCTATGCAAGAAGCGGACCCGAGTTTAATCCCTCCAAACCCATGTAAAAGGTGGCACATCCTGCATCCCAGTGTGGGGGAGGTGGAGACAGGAGGATCCCTGGAGCTTGCTGGCCAACCAGCCTAGCCTAATCATTAAGAAACTATCTAAAAACCTGAGCTAGAGACTTAAGAGGAACACATCTGCGATGGACCTCTGACTTCCATGCCCATTCACCCCCATATAATATGTATATGCACAAACATGCATGAATACACATGTAATCACACACACACATACATAAGAAAGGAAATAAGAAACATATTCAGGAGGTAGGTGTGTGGTAGAAAACACCTAATAAAGAGAATAGTGGCCAATTAAAATAGCCTCTTGGAACATAGTTTTTATCCTGTTACTCACTGGTTTTCATAGCATCCTATATTCATCTTGTCCGGCAAGTCAAGACCCTTCCCTCTTGCTATTAAAGTCCCTTGTAATTTGGATATATGTGAGGGAACCTGCCCCACTTTTTCCCCAGGGTGTTTGAAATAAGAGCTTTTTCAGAGAGAATTTTCCCCCCTGGATAGATCCTCTTTGTCCTGACTTGTCTGCTCCCCCAAGATGCAGAGTCCCTGCCGCTGCCCTTCTGCCCAGCCTCTGCTAACTGCTTTCTCCATGCCAGTAGCTTTCCTTGGGTACTTCACTGTCTGCTGCGGCTCCACCCTAGAGGGTAGCTGCCCCTGCTTGGCTTTCCACCTTCATTCTCTCAGGGGTCTCTCCCTAGGCTGTAGCCGCAGGGGACTCTGACTAGGGTCCAAAGTGTCTGCTGTTTTTCTAATACTAGCTTGAAGGGGAGACAGGACTAGCAGAGAGGGTTTGCCATGTTCCAAGAGGTGTTTTTTTCTAGGGTAGTTACAGGTGACTTCCCCATTCTGTTAGATGTTCCTTCCAGGTGAATCTAATTTTGCCCTTACAGAAAGAAAAGAGAGCTGAGAAGGAAAGACTTAAAAAGCTTTCAGTTTTTTAGAGAGAAATTACTGAGTTTCCCCCAAGACTCCTTTTCCATATTCTCGGCTTCATAGCCAAGAGAAAACTAGTTCTGATGGTATGATGTTTTCATACAGTGGCAATATCAGTGAAGTGGAGGGGTTTTGTCTCACCTGCATCTGCCTCAGGGAAAAAATTTTTTCCCTGCCACCAGGGCTTAGATCTAAGCTGTCCACAGGCCAAAACTTCCACAGGAATCTTTTTCTGTCCATTTTCTTTCATAGTATTTTTTTCATGATTCTTCCCAGGAATCTGCATTCATAGTCCCAAAAACACTTTTCTATCTTACCCTAAGTTTTTTTTATTCAATATTCCTAATTCTACTCTTATTCTGAATTTCTTCTTCCCCAATATTCCTATATTTTTACTTAATTTTATAGATAGAAATTAAGAAAGAGAGAAAGAAAGGAACCTAGATGTGCAGAGAGACTTGGGGCAGCCTCCCTTTTCACTTCCGCATTTCTTTCAGCCACTTCATTTTACTCCTGAGAATAAAATTCCGTCGCCTTTATTTTTAATTTATTATTGGGCATGCCCCCTTACACCCACAGTGCCCTCTAATTCTCCTCTTGCCAAGTCCCCTGTCCCTGTTCGGGTGCCATTTGTGAGGGAACCCACTCCCACTTTTTCTCCCGGGTACCCTTGAGGAGAGAGGGATAAGAGATACTAGGTAGAAAGATAGAGGGGAGAGAAACAGAAACACAGGATAGCTTTGGGAGGGCCTGGATTATCTACTGGCCCCTCCTGTATCTTCTAAAGGGCCTTTTATAGGAATGCCAAGGGGTGGAGCAAAAGACCTCCCCCAGCCCAGCCAAGTGCAGACCCTTCCATTCACCTGGTAACCACACACGTGCTCAAGCCATCCTCTAATGCAGCCCTGCTGGGTAAAACAAGCTCAGAACTCACTAGGAACCTCTGTGGGCCTCCACAGATATTTTTTACTTAACTAGCTTTATTTTCCCCTTCATCTACTCTAAGCCCCTGTCAGCAGGTTGTTTTTACTCCTTAAAGCATAGGTCTTCTCACAGATCCTTCCAGAAAGTCATTGCTGTAAACTATTAAGGCCTAACTCAAATCTGGATTCTTCCCCAGTTGCTAGGATCCATTTCAGTCTTCTGAGTCACTGTCATTGTATTTAGACTTCACAGACTTCTCGAATGTTCTTATTTCCTCAGCTAGTTAATAAATTCCAGAAGGACAGATATACTCTGTGAGTGAGTGAGTGAGTGAGTGAGTGAGTGAGTGAGTGAGTGAGTGAGTGAGTG
>CABHPH010092849.1:39979-51291 GCA_902168325.1 Peromyscus nudipes
GTGAGTGAGTGAGTGAGTGAGTGAGTGAGTGAGTGAGTGAGTGAGTGTGTTTGTGTGTATTTTTAAGCTGATTTTGTAGTCTTCTTCTGCCTTGTCTCAATGTTGGACATGCAGATTCTTAAATTTTTGAACAGTGTGTTGATTGTAATGAGCAGCATACTGCTTGTCAGTTACCTTCTTAAACCCGTCATCCAGAAGTAAATAGAAATTATGTTGTCAAGTATTGATAATAAAAATTAGTAGTTTGCAGAGGAAAGTGAACATTCCTCTGGATATAAAAGAACATTGCTAATACAATTTCATTCCCATGGGCATGACAGTGAGTCACTTGTCAAAAGGAAACAAAGTGTTTGATTCAGAGCAACACAATTGTAGGGCATTAAAAAACAAACTTAATGCAAAGTTTTTTAATTGTTTTAATATAGATTTCAAAGTCCTGGATTGTGTATTTATGCCATTGTTCTTCTGTTTTCAATAGATTGATGGACAGCAAACAGATGGTATGAAACTTGAGTTTGCTGAAGAAAATGTGGCAAAAGAGGAAGCAAAATCTTTGTCAGTTCATTCTCCAGCCAATTTCCAGAACACTGGTAAATTTTAAGTGTTTAACACACTACAGAACTTTATTTTACAAGTGTACTTTTTTTTTTTACTTAAAAATCTGTGATAATTTGATGACCTTGGGCATTTCATGGTCATCTTCTTGTTCAATTTTGTCATCTTTAAAGTGTGAGTCCAGACTCTTCATCTCTTTGGTCCTTTGTCATTTCTTATAGTCTGTTTCTAAATTGTTTTAAACTTAAAGATGTAAAATTGTCAGATTTAGTGATACTACAACTGGAGGATAGAAACTGTGATCTTGAATCACGCTGTTTTCTTTAATGAGAATAAGTGAAACTGAAACCTGAGTTAGCACTAAAAGCATATTTTTAAAGAGTCACAAGTATTTTCTGTACACACAAGTAATTCTGCTTTGTCACCAAGAAACTTCTACCAAAAGTGTGCCTTTGATTCTGTTCCTGTGACACAGATGTCAGTCATGAGAGCAAGGTGTCTTCTCTGCTGGAGGGTGAAAAGAGTAAAGACCGAGGAGAGCACGTGCAGGGACTGGAGAGCCTTGTGAGCAGCTTACAGCAGCAGCTGAAAGAGACGGAAGTGCCTTCTGCAGCAGAGATCCAGGGTTTGCAGGGGAGACTTCAGACCGTCCGTGACGCCACAGTGCAGCCAAGGTATCCGTGCATGTGCTGTCTGTCATTCATCAGCAGATCCAGAGAGGTTATTTTAAGACTGAAGTGTAATTTGATCAGAGACATAAGAAGAAATAAACAGGAGATCATTCTGTGCCTTTTAGATGCACGAAATAAATGTGACCCAACGACATTTTACCATAGGAATTTTGCTTACGTTTCATAAAGATGTTGTTCTGAAGGATGAAGTCAGACAGTGGGTGTGATCTGTGGTGCCTTCTTTACCTCGCTCTCACTGCTTTGTTCTGGCCAGTATCCTGGCCGTGGGAGACATGCTCCTCCACGGGGTGTCCTTCACTTGGTTAGGCAATGCTGCCATTTCCCAGTGTCTGATGTAAATTCTCTGTCAACCAGTCAGTGTATTTCAGACAGTCTGTTATTAGTGATCAACTAGTGATTAACCTTCTCCGGTATGTGAGGAAAAGGTGGCAGTGGCGGGGTGCTGTCCTTAGAACGTAGGCGGCTTTGCTTTTTCTGCGTTTGGGCTCATACCAGCTTCCTGGCCTTTCTTACATTTTTAATTAAAAGCTTACTATCCTCTGCAATCAGACTTGAAATAGTTTAAGAGAAACAGAATCTTCATTTAACAAATATTTAGTGACCTCACGCCAGAACCTTTTTAGACAGATATTTGAGATTGAAAAGTCCATGACTTTTCGAGCCATTTGATCTCTGCACTAACTTTTGGCTGTCTCTATGATCATGAATAGATTATAGCACTTCTAAGTAGTAACAGAGATAATAATAGTCTCCCTTAGGATTGTGAGGATTAAATGAAGTAGAAATTGTGAAGAGCATTGTGTAGATACTGTGGAAGGAGGGTTAGACACACAATGAAATATAAGTTTCTGCACAGAAAAAGAAACTACCAGCAGAGCAAATACCTAGCCAATAGAATGGGAGAAAAGCTTTGCTATTTGGGGATAATATCCAGCAGTGAGAAATAACTGCAAAAATTTAACACCAAAACTGCCATTAACAAATGGGTTAATGAAATGAGCAAATGGTTCTCAAAAGAAGAAACAGAAACGGTCAATCATAAGTATTCTTAAAAAGTGTTCCACATCTTTATCCACTAGGGAAATTCAAATGAATGAGATTCTACTTCACCCCAGTCATAACAGCTCAGATCACGAATCAGACGACAACAAATGCTGGCATGGATGTGGGGAAAGAGGAACATAGTCACTGATGGTGGGAGTGTAAACCAGTGCAGCCATTATGGAACTCAGTACAGAGGTCTCTTAGAAGATGAAAAATAACTGGGCGGTGGTGGCGCACGCCTTTAATCCCAGCACTAGGGAGGCAGAGGCAGGTGGATCTCTGTGAGTTTGGGGCCAGCCTGGTCTACAGAGCAAGTTCTAGGACAGCCAGGGATACACAGAGAAACCATGTTTCAAAATAGTTTTTTTTAAATGTGAAAATTAAAAATAGCTAATGCATGACCCAGTTATACCCATCGGTGGCACACACCCAAAGGGCTCTGTATCCTACCTCAGAGATACCTACACATCCATATTTATTGCTTCCCTAATCACAATAACAAATAATGGAACCAACCTAGATGTCCACCAACAGATGAATGAGTAATCAAAATGTTCAGCATACTTAACAAATGAAATTTTGCTCAGTTGTAGAAGAAAATAAAATTATAAAATTTGCAAGAAAATTAATGAATCTGGAAAGTATAATATTAAGCAAAGTAGCCCAAATTCACAAAGACAAAATGTTCTCCCTTGTATGCAGATCCAAGCTTGTAATGGCTGTGTGTGTGTGTATGTGTGTGTGTGTGTGTGTGTGTGTGTGTGTGTGTGTGTGAGAGAGAGGGGTGGGGGTGGGGGGAGGGTGAGTGTGTGTGTGTGTATAAGTGTAAGGCTTAAAAAATATAGACTAAGAGTAAACAGAGTTGCTGTTGGAGATGGAGGAGGGCAAAAGAATGCATTGTGACTTGAAAGCAGAAAGGAATTGAGGGGAAAAGGCTTAAGGGGAAGGAGGGCATAAGAAAGTCACTGAGGAGAAGCTGCTGGTAAGGAAGATATACAGAAGTCAGTGAGGAGAAGCTGCTGGGGAGGAGGACATACAGAAGTCAGTGAGGAGAAGCTGCTAAAATACATTTTGCTAGAAAGTGCCATAATGATATTGAATTCTGTAAATACTAACTTAAAATTGATCTTTAAAAAGTGAATGAGGTGTATATAAAGTGGCTTTTCTCAGGCATTTCAATGTAATTATGAAGTAAGCTTTATTCACAAGTAATTATTAAAAGATAATAATGGTTGAGACTATAAACTAGAAAACATAAGGAAAGTTCTAGAATTTAAGCCCATGTCTGCATAACATTTTCATTGCACAGTCCTGTAATGTTGCCTGCTAGAATACCAGGAAATAGAATAAAGAATGATCACTGACACATGGGGTAGACATGTTATTGGAAGCATAGAAAAAAATACTACGATCCTCTGTTGTTTAATAGAGAATGTGGGACTTGACTGCATTTATATAGAGGGTGAAATCAGATAGGAAGGGGCCAGTGGACACACCGGTTCTAGAGGGTAGCAGTGAATTCAGCGTTAACCAAACTAGTCTTTTTCAGTTTGGGATAAATACCAAAAAAGCTTACAGAATAAAGTCATTGCCAATGAAGTGTCAGGATTTCAGCCATAAGATTTTTATCATAGAGAAATAAAGATGGAAGCATCCAAGATATATTATATTTAATATTGTAGCATTGTTTATATTACTGAATAGTTGAAAAGGGCTAAATGCCATCAGAAGTTAAGTTATAAAGCTAGACAATGACATTGTTTGTATGTGGTCAGTTTTAGACAGAACAGAATGTGAGGGAGATAGGAGAAAAAAGTAGAACAGAACAGAAGAAGAAGAAACTGGAGCAGATAAGTAGGAGACTGGAACAAAGACAGCAGTATAGGTACACATGAATGGGGAGTGGGTAATTATATTCCTGAAAATGAAAATTATAGTTTCCTCCCTTTCTCTGCTCCTGTGTTCCTAGTTGTTCGTGTTCCTTTATTTTTATTATGCATGCTAATCATTTTAGGGAAGAACTCATAAATTAATGAATGCTTATAGACAATGTAAAATGGAGACAGATGCTGAAGAAAACACAAATAATAGATTAAAACACAGCTAAGTCCAAAAATAACTATGTAAACTAGGGACCGTCTCTTCTTGCCACATACCTCAGTCCCATTGCAGGCGACCATTCTGACTTTTGGTGTGTGCCTCCTTCCAGGCTGAGTGAGTGAGTGTGTGTGTGTGTGTGTGTGTGTGTGTGTGTGTGTGTGTAATACTTTTTAATAAAAGTGAGACTTTTATTTTTTTACTAGATAATGTATCTTCAATAACTTTATAAAACTAATGCCTGTAGACATATAATATACTTTCTAAAATGGTATGAAGTTTATTTGTTGATCTGCAAAAATACTCTTTTAATTACATTTCTTTTAAATATAAAAGTTAGACAAAAATATAACTTAAGTTACAGTATCTGTAAGCCTTGACATATCATTTTTTGTTTCCACCTTTCCCAGTATATGTATGTATGTTATAAACTTTGGAAAATGACTCAAAACCCTTAATACCATCAGTCACTGTCTTTTATTTATATTTAGCCTCTGCGTTGATTCAGTGGTGTTTAAAGAATCTGATGTACAGGAAACAGTGGACCATGGAAATTATCTAAATGAGTATATTGCCAGCACCACAGAGGTATTACTTTTCTTCTCTTTATTTTTAAACATTTAAATACCCTGATTTTTCTTACTGTCATTTTTATGAATGTGTTTTGGTAGTTATCTACTAAAGACAAAAGATTTAAAATATTTAAAGAAATTTGCATTTTTTTCTTAGCTCAAGAAAAACACTAAGAGAAAGTAAATGTGAAGGCTTTTTGTCTTTTTTTTCCTTATCCAAGTATGTTATCAATTTAAATTTTGTCCTGATTTTTTTTTTCATATTGATTGAAGTATAGTTATATCATCTTCTTTGATTGTTTTCCATTCTCAGGTCTCCCCCATGTGCCCCTCTCTTTTTCTTTATTACTGTAACATATATATATATATATATATATATAGAGAGAGAGAGAGAGAGAGAGAGAGAGAGAGAGAGGAGAAAGAGAGACTGACTTATGCATAGGAAATCAGTTTCAGTGCCCTTATCTTCCTACTGTGGGAATCAGGACAGGCCATCTTTCAACCACTGTTCAGGAATACTCCAGGTCCTGGTGCTGATGGATGGGTCCTCATCTAGCAGAGGTGGTACCTTCTATAAAAGCTCTTTGAACAGTACATGCCACACAGGGAAACACCCTGCTCCACTCTTCAAATCTCCAGCAGCAGAACTCTGATCTTCAATCTGCATTCAGAGAAGATGAAGATCATTGCTCTCTCTTAATCTGTGCATCAGGGAAAGATAATAGCTTCATTCTGTATTCTCCTGCACTCATATGAATTATTTGTTTCGATGAAATTCATGTAAGTGGGTGTGGGTTGTTGTTCTGTGGGTGAGACGGAGACAGCCCCCAGACCTAGCCAGGGGTATTGCTTGGAAGAAAGACACACAGCAGCCACGAAGAAGAATTGATGTGGTACTGGAAAGGGAGACCTTCCTGCCTACTACCAGTGCCTCCTGAGTGCCATCTCTGAAGAAGTGGACCAGGGCCCTAGCCAGCACCCAGAGGCCAAGGAGCACTGACAGTTCCAAGAAGTCCCAGGTTCCAAAGAAGCTAGAACAAACTTGTGTGGGACCCCGAACCCATTTCCAGTCCCACCCTCTCCACTGTGGAGGTGGCCTACAAGTTCTGTCATAGTGATAGATCTGCCCCACTTGAAGTCTGAAACTCAAAGCAAATGTGAGGTGCCCGAGGCTCAGGAAGAAAGGGTGCGTGCTGGTCTACGCTGCCGGCTGCTGAGGAGCTCTGGATGGGGAAGGAGAAGATGGGGAAGACAGCGAAGCTGCTGTGGACTGACATCACGGGCACTGTGGAGACGGCTTGAGTGGGGCAGTTTGGACCCTCCTCACTTGAACACTTTCAGTGCTGGGAGACACTCGGCTTTAGAAGAACATCTGGGTCATGTGGCTGTCCTGGGTTGAGAGACAATGTAGCTCATATGTGAGATCAGCATCACAGAAACACTGCTCACTGTGACCCAGATGTAAACACTGGCTTTACATCTGTGGTAGAAAACCAGGCCATTGTGCCACACTGTGACCATGTAACACCACTTAAGTTCCTCCACTTCCTCTTGGCTCCAGCTTCAGGGACCTGGTTTGTGACCTGTGTGCATGAGTCAAGGGAAGATCATGACAACTCTGAACTCTTGGGCTGGACAGCTCTGTCATGGCTCAGAAATCACAACGCTATCATCTATCTTGAACACACTAATAACAGTCTTTATGGATGTGGAGTGAGTAATGTTCAACATAAGGTAGGCCTGCCTCACCCACCTGCTCTCAGGCCATGTACATGGACTACAGCTCCATCCATTCTGAGATGTGCTGGAGATGGGGCAGAGCAAGGACCATCACCAGCATGCTGGTCCCTGGGCTGCTGAGCCCCACTTTGATAGCCTCGAGAATAAGCTAGACAGAAGTGGGAAGCAGCACTGGGGCTGGGAGGTGCAGACACTGTGGGAGGCTATACCTGCAGAGCTCCTTTGTCTGAACAGCCCTGGCGGATATGATCACTTCGGAGCAGCAGCAGATAGAGAAGCTAGGGACCACCCTGATCCTAAGGCTGTCTTCCAGCCCAAGCCAAAGTCCACAGCAGGCCTGGTGAAGATGAAGAAGGTGTCCTGGACCAGGAGCACCAGGACTAAGTCAGGCAGAGCTTTCAGCAGCAGCAGCAGCAGCAGGAGAAGGCCAAGCCCACCTGACCCTGAACATCTGCACTGGGTAGACTAGTATCCTGAGCCAGAGACAGCAGGGCCCAAGATGACACATAAGAACTAGCAGATGGCTCAGCAGGCCAAGGCACTTGCTGAAGACCTGAGTTTGATCCCCAAAAAACACACAGTAGAAAGAGAAAACACTCCTACAGGTTGAATTTTTGACCTAACATGCACACAGTGACACACATGTGCACACACATACTCACGTAATGAATAAATGTAAAATACATTAAAAACAAAACTGACCCATTAAAAAAGAAATTCACATAATTATTAAATACTTTGATGCTAAGAATGTGTTTATATTTTAGGAAATGCTTATGTTTGCTATGCTGACAAATTTATTCATATTTTGGAAAATTGGATCATACAACTACAAAGAAGAAGAAAAAAATTTAACCAAGAAACACAGTCACAGCTTTAACATAAAAGAAACATAATCTTATTTTAAGTACCCTTAAGCTGTCTTAGAATTGTTAAGTATAAGTGTAAATATCTTTCTCTCTTTTCACAGTAGTAAGCATAATTTAGTAGGATTATTATTGATGTTTTTAATTAAACTGAAATTTGCTTTTTGTTAAAAGGATCCAGAAGTTTGCTAAGATATTATTTTAGAAAAATTTTAGATTAAGAGATTAAAAATAGGTGGTAATACAATTTATATAAATAAATATGTCATATTTTGCTTTTTCATTTAGTTTCCTGGTGGATTTGAAGGGAGGAAAGAAACAAATATGGTTAAGTTGATGGAAAAACAGTATCAAGAACGATTAGAAGAAGAAATAGCTAAGGTAGGTGTATAGTCGATATGGGAGGTGGTCTCTCTTTGAGCCTTCAAAAGGCAGATTTTATTGATGGCATTTAATACATTTTGAGTCATAAATTTCCTATATAATTTACCTATAAATTGTCAGATAATAGTATCAACTATAAATATTTTAGACTTCGTTTTCTTTCTTTTGAGACAAGATCTTACTGTTTAGCCCAGGCCAGCCTCAGACTCATCCTCCTCCTGCTTCTGCATCCCAAATGATGCAGTTAGAGGTGTGCACCACCACACCGGGCACAATAATTGGTTTTGAGTGGACTATTCTATGGATGTTGCTGGTCTTGACCTTCCTTGTGAAGGAGTTCGGCTTTCTTTAAAAATGGTTAAAGTCAGGAAAGAAAGGTGGTTGGTCCTGTCTATTACCTCTGCTCAAAGCAGTTACTGTGGTGTTAGATAGCAGCTTGAGATGCCGAGAGAGGATTGCCACTGAGCTTGGCTCCTAGCTGAGTGAAGGAGCTTCATCTATGTGGTGTTTACTTGTCTTGGAATCTTCAGTTGCTATGCCCAGAGCCCATCTTTTAGACTCAAGTATTAACCACACTAGGCTACATTATAGTTCCACTTATTTTGTCTTAGCATTTTCTTTCAGAATACATATATTCATTTGCATTTTAATATTGGAACCATTGAATTATGAGCTGTTTGATCCTTTTTAAAAATAACTAACTGTGGGGCTGGAGAGATGGCTCAGCAGTTAACAGCACTGACTGCTCTTCCAGAGGACCTGGGTTCAATTCCAGCACCCACATGGCAGCTCACACCTGTCTGTAACTTCAGTTCCAGGGCTTCTGACACCCTCACACAAATATACGTGCAGGCAAAACACCAGTGATTATAAAATGAAAATAAATTAGTAAAAACTTTTAAAAATCCCTAACTGTTCCAGAATAGCGATCTAAATGGAGAATATGCGTTTTTAAAAGGAAGACAGCTAATAAAATGTAAAGAAAATAACATGAGACGTTAGTGTTAGATGAAGACCCAGGGAAATGTCTAAGCTGTGACGACTCATTTATTGTGTGAGCAGAATAAATAGTTCTTGGAGATCTTGAAAAGTGAGTCATGGTTTGTGTGTCAATCGTTGTGTGATTCTTAGAGAAATGCAAGTCTTCTCTTGTTCCTAGTGCCTACAAAGACTCTCAAATAAAATGTTATATTAGGGTCTCAAAGTTAACATGAGATTTGCTATCGGACATGTTATGCTTTAAATATGTGAACTTAGGAAAGTTACTTAACTTACTAATGTCAGTTTTCTCAATGTAAAAAGAAAACAATAGCAACTCTCAGGAGAATCAAATGAGCCACTGCATATAAAGCACCTGGAGACCAGCTGGTGCAGAAAGTTCTCAGTTGTAAAAAGTAGGAAAGAGAAGATGCAGTGAACTTACCGGGTGTGGCCTAGAAGGAGTCACAAGTCTGTGTCTGGTGTTTCTTGTTCCATAGTGTAGAACATAATTACTTTATTACATCTGCATTTATATTTACCTTCATTGTCAGATTGATTAGATTCAGAATCACCTAGGAGGTTGGTGAAGCAAACCTTTGGGTGTGTCTGAGGATGTTCCCAGGGAGAAGTAACTGTGGAGACTCTGGATAGAGTCTTGTAGGCTGGAAGCTTAGACAGAATAAGGTGGTAAAGGAGAAAGTCAACCCAGTGTGCATTGCCTGTCTCTGCTTCCACACCTGCCGTGATGTAAACAACTTTTGTCACATCCTTGGCCACTGTGATGTCTACCCAGCCACCTAGAGTCAAGCAATAAAGAATTTAACTCTCTGGAACTTAGAGTTCAAACAACTAGTTCCTTCTTTAATTTGTTTCTGTCAGTATATTAGTCACAGCAGTTGGAAAAGCTGTTTTTTTTTTCTGAAGTAGTTTGTATTTTGTTTGGTTTTTAATTTGCTGTGTTTGTTTAATGTGGTTGGGATGAACCATGCTGGACAACTACTGAGCAGCATCCCCTAACTCTATAAATTGTTTTTAGTTTTCTAACCTTTTCTTGCATTTTATGCTTTCATCTTAGGATCTTTTTTTTCTTTTTGAAACATATAAACATAACATAAATATAACAAAACTTTCAAATTAGCATTCTGATCTTTTGTGACTCTTCTTGGTTCTTCTAAGAAGGTCCTCATCAAGTGTTTGGGAGGCATAAAAGGTAATGTCTTTGGAAACCTTTCCATCCATTGCACTTCTTGAATCTTTGGAATGATATCTTCTGTAAATGTTCCCAGCCCTTTTTATGAAACATTTCCATCATTCTCTATTAAACCATACTGGAACTGTAATAACAGTGAGATGGATATTCAACATTTTCCTCTGTCTTCCATATCTCATTGTTTGTTTGGCTTTGTTTTGAGGTTCTTTTTTTGTTGTTTGTTTGGTAGGGCCTCAAATTCTCAGTGTAGCAGAGATGGCTGCAACTCTGATCCTCTTGTCTCTACCTCCTGAGTGCTGAAATGACAGGCACATGACATCGTGCGCAGCTCTTGATGGGACGTCATGAATGACAGGCATGTGACATCGTGCGCAGCTCTTGATGTGACGTCATGAATGACAGGCATGTGACATCGTGCGCAGCTCTTTATGTGATGTCATGAATGACAGGCATGTGACATCATGAATGACAGGCATGTGACATCATGCTCAGCTCTTTATGTGATGTCATGAATGACAGGCATGTGACATCGTGCTCAGTTCTTTATGTGATGTCATGAATTGAACCCAGGGCTTTGCGCCCACTAGGTAGGCACTTCCCAGCCCATCTTGTTGCTTCTTCTTTTCCTTTTTTTTAAAATCTATTTTTAAATTAGTAATTAATAATTAATTCATTAATTTGGTTTCTCGAGACAGGGTTTCTCTGTGTAACCCTGGCTGTCCTGGAGCTTGCTCTGTAAACCAGGCTGGCCTCAGACTCATAGAGATCTGCGTACCTCTGCTTCCTGAGTGCTGGGATTAAAGATATGCATCAATATCACCCCAGCCTCTTTGCTTCTTTTTTGTATTTATAAATTATTTTGCTTTTTTGTGTTATATTTTTAGGGTGGAGAGACAAAGACGGAGGCCAGATTCAGTTCTAAAGTAAAAGCCACTTTGAAGGTCTTAACCATTAGTTAGAAAATGCTGGCAATATGTTTTGCTATGCTGTGTTATCTGTCTATCTATCTATCTATCTATCTATCTATCTATCTATCTATATTTATTTTGCTTTTACATCCCAATGGTACCACAGTTTGCCCCTCCTCTTCTCCCAGTCCCTCCTCTTGCCCCAGTCTACTCCTCCTCCTCCTCCACTTCTCTTCAGAAAAGGGCAAGGCCCTCCCCCCCCC
>CABHPH010092850.1:5310-47590 GCA_902168325.1 Peromyscus nudipes
GAGAGAGAGAGAGAGAGAGAGAGAGAGAGCGAGCGAGTGAGCTTGGTATTGGTGATGTGTTGGGTTCCTGGTTACACAGTATTTCTTTTTCCAAGAAAAGTCAAAAATCTACCTGTTTAATGTAGCCATTTTTTTTGAAATGTTTATCCATGTGTTGGAGAGATGTCTTAGTGGTGAAGGATACATGATGGTCTTGCAAAGGACCTAGATTTGATTCTCAGCACCCACATTGAGCTGCTCACAACTGCATATAACTACAGCTCCAGGGAACTGTGGCACCTCTGGCCTCCTTAGGCACCTGAACGGATGTGCATATACCCACCTATCCCCAGACACACATATACACACCATTAACAAATTTAAAAACTCTTTAACTATTTATTCAAAAAGTGGGGGAGGGAAGACCTAGTCAACGCTAAGTCAAACGCAGCTGTGGTTCAGTTCAGGTCTTCAGTTGTCCAAATGAGTCCTTGGCCATAGCCAAGTTCAGGAATGTGATGCGATATCTTGCCCTTCATCAGGCATATTGCCTATAGTCAAGACATCACTGTGCATTAAAGGATGCCGAGGGCTGGAGAGATGGATCCATGGTTAAGAGCAACTGCTGACCCTGCAGATGATCACAGTTGGGTTCTTAGCACCCACATCATGTAGTTCACAAACACCTATAACTCCAGTCCTCGGGGGTCTGATACCCTCATCTGTCTTCTGAGGGTACCCAATTACATGCACATGTACAAAAATAAATGTATTATTTTAAGAGGATATT
The DNA here is from genome assembly GCA_902168325.1 of Peromyscus nudipes. Lineage (NCBI taxonomy): Eukaryota > Metazoa > Chordata > Mammalia > Rodentia > Cricetidae > Peromyscus > Peromyscus nudipes. The sequence continues at coordinate 6,080 of CABHPH010092850.1, forward strand.
GAGAATTGATATTTTTAAGGCTGTAATGATATTTAAGCAAAACCATGTTGTTTAGGGGATGGCCAGTTTGGTAGGTCTGAATTAATTAATCCTGTATTTTGGTTAATAAAATAATTCTTGCTTTGCACATTTTAATCACTTGTGTTTTTAAAAAGATAACCATTGTAAAGTGGGTTCGGTTTAGTAGATCCTGTATGCATATTCATGGGGTTGAATGGGAGGGGCCTCCAGCAGGGAAACAGTGTGAAGGGCTGTGGAGAGACTGGAACTCAAGCCCACAGCTGCTGACAATGTAAATTGCACAGCCTCTTAGGGAGCTTGTTTAGCAATATACTGCAGCTGAACATATGAGTGTGTGTCTGTGACTCCAGCCCCACTTCTGAGTGTGGATCCAACCGAAATACACACATATGCTCACTGAATGATATGCAGTGGAGAATCTCTGTGCATGGTGGCCCAAAACAAGAAACTCCCGAAATGCCCAGAAAATACAGAATGCATAAATAAACTGCAGCTCATTCTTAAAATGGAAAAGTATACAGCAGTAAAAATGCATGATCTACAACTGAACATTTTATGAATCTCAAAAGCGCGAGGCAGTGGGTATAATATATTGCTGTTCTTTTCTCGCCCCTGAGTTCACTCTGTGAGGTTTCAGTTGCCTGTGTTCAACAAGAAAGTGAACGGAGCAGCGTGTGGTTCTGAGAGGGTCACATCCCTGTTACTGTTGTTGCTGCACATCACATTACTTTTATTTTATTGGTAGTTATAATTTCTTACTGTACCTAATTTATCAATTAAAATTTCCTCAGAGCTATCTGCATAGAAAAAGAGTAGTGGACACAAGGCTCATAACTATTCAATGGGATCTTGGAACAGAGACTCTTGGTTAAGGGGATGATGGTACACTGTATGGTTTCCTTTATATCTAAGCCATAATTGCCAAAGATGGTCTGTGATATTGATGGGGTAGATATTAGGATGGGCCAACCCAGGGCCTGGCTGTGTACCTGGGTGGTAGCTGAGCTGGTCAGTCCAGACCATTGGGGCTACCTGCCTCAGGCAAGGGGGTGAGTCAGTTCCCCTATGCCCACGCCCTCAGGGTTTGTGGAGAGGGTGGGTCCATCTCTCCTAAGCGCAGGGGCCAGCTCTTCTGTGAGGGTCAGGACCAGCTCTCCTGCAGTAGTGTCCAATGAGAGGAGAGGCAAGGCCAGCTTTCCTTGGGCCAGTGAAGAGCAGAGCTGATTCAGCATGACCCTCTGATTTCATCTTGTATGGTTCCGAAGCCCCCCTGAGGTGACATGGGCCACAGAGATCAACACAGACCTTAGCTGCAACTGGACCATGGACCCAGACATAGTCCTCGGCAGCAGCTTGGGCCCAGATGACATCCTGACTCTGGGTGGAAGCAATGTCCCCTCAGGTTGGGATGGTTCTGGCAGCAGCATTGCCCTGGACACCACCAAGGCCTCAGGTTGCAGCCCTAACACTGGGTTTCTGTTTGACCTTTGGAGACAACACGGGACTTGGACTTCAGCACAGACCCCTGCCGGTAGGACCATGGACCCAGACATGATCCTTAGCAGGAGCCGAGTCTGGATGTCACCTTTGCCCCAGGTGGCAGTACAGGCCACTCAGATTTGCATGGGTCCCAGTGGCAGTGTGGCACTCAGACCTTGGGCATGACCTTGATGGTAACAAGAGCCTCAGACATCAGCACAGACCCTGGCTACAGTTGGGCCCCAGGCCAGACATGGCTCTTAGCTGCAGCTCTGAACTGGACATCACCATGGCATGGGGTAGCAGTGCAAGCCACTCAGATCTGCATGCATCCGGGCCCTCAGACACCAACCTGGACTCAGGTGGCTGACCTGACCCTGGGCATCTTCATGGCCCTCAGTGACAACAGGAACCACATACGTCCCCCCAGACCCTGGCCACTATAAGGCCACAGACACAGACAGGGCCTTTGGTATCTGGGCACAGATGATTCCATGGCCCTGGTGGCAGCACAGGTCACCCAGATCTGTATGGCCTCTGCTGCACCATGGGCCCCAGACTCCAAATAGGCCACAGGCTGTGACCCATATCTCTGGCCTCAGTGTGGGCCCTAGTGGCAACCTGGGCCACAGACTTCAACACAGACCTCAGCTACTGCTGGACCACAGACCCAGACATGGCCCCAGGCAGCAGCTCCTCCCGGTCAGCATCCTGACTCCAGGTGGTAGCCCTGGCCACTCAGATCAGGATGGCTCTGGCAGCAGCATGGCCCCTGGACACCAATAAGGCCATGGTTTGTGGCCCAGACCCCAGGCTTCATGTGGTCTTTGGTGGCAACATGGGCCATGGACATCAACACAGACCCTGGCTGCTGTAAGACGAGGGACCCAGACATCACAGGCCTCCATCGTCAGCTCACTCCTCCCTGTCTTCCTTCCTTTCCGCCTCTCTCCACAGTGTGTGAACCATTCTGTGTCTCTGTCCCTCCTAATTCTCCACCATGTGTTTGCTCATCATAATGGGGCCTACCTGCCCAACACAGCAAGGAGCCGGGCGGGCCCATGGATGTCTTCCCAACCAGGCAGGATCTCAAGTACCCTGGCTGGACTGTGGCTGGCTAGCCCCCTCAATCAGATATTTTTAATATGCCTGTTTTAGTTATTTCTGTGGTATTTGATGGTGAATAGATTGAATGTTGCAAAAGTTTCTATAAAATGAGAATGTTTTGGTTTGCTTACAGAGATTACAGATGTTTTTGAGATGTTATATTTGCTGTAGGTGTGTGTGATGTGTGTGTGCGTGTGTGCATCATGTGTGGCACAGCACATGTGCAGAGGTCAGAGGTCAAGTCCCAGAGCTGCTTCTCTACTCTCATCATGTGAGTCTGTGAGTCACACTCAGGTTGCCAGGCTTGGCAACAAGCTCCTTTACCCCTGAGTCTCCTCGCTGGCCCAAGACCATCAGAAAACATAGATATTTACATTAAGATTCATAACAGTAGCAAAATTACAGTTATGAAGTAGCAACGAAAATAATTTTATGATTGGAGGTCAGCACAACATGAAGAACTGTATTAAAGGGTCGCAGGTTGAGGAACGCTGTTTTAGTGTCTAATGGTTAATAGCAAGCCACCAACTTGAAGTTGAATTATAAATTTGGAGTGTTTAGAGGTATTTGTGACCAAATGGAACAATCCCAAATTCTTGACATGAGAAAATGGATCCAAAGGTCATTGTTGAGTTTATAACTGATAATAAAACTGTCTAGTAGTTCCCAAAGTCAGTCTTTAACTCTCCAGGGAACATTCCCATACACAGTCCCAGTTATTGCTCTCATTAATGTTAACATATTTGTGTAATAAAATTGTTCTTATATTCTAAATGTTTGCTTAGAGCAACCAGGTGAGCTGACAAGATGATATCAGGTAAAAGCATTTGCCAGCAAGCCCTAGGGCCAGGGTTCAAATCTCAGGACACACCCAGTGAGAGTAGAGAACTGACTCCTAAGTTGTCCTTTGACTTCCATACAGAGAGAGAGAGAGAGAGAGAGAGAGAGAGAGAGAGAGAGAGAGAGAGAGAGAGAGAGAGAAAGGAAGAGTGTAGCTAGAGTTTTCCTGCCTGGCCCACGGTCAGGATAAATCTCTCACCTGCCAGTCCCACAGCCGCTCAGACCCAACCAAGTAAACACACAGAGACTTATATTGCTTACAAACTGTATGGCCGTGGCAGGCTTCTTGCTAACTGTTCTTATATCTTAAATTAATCCATTTCTATAAATCTATACATTGCCACGTGGCTCGTGGCATCTTTACCGGCATCTTTACATGCTGCTTGTCCTGGCGGCGGCTGGCTGCGTCTCCTTCCACCTTCCTGTTCTTTTCTCCTCTGTTAGTCCCGCCTATACTTCCTGCCTAGCCACTGGCCAATCAGTATTTTATTTACTGACCAATCAGAGTAATTTGACATACAGACCATCCTACAGCAGAAGAGGGAGGGAAGAAGGGGAGAGAGGGAAAGAGAGAAAGAGAGAGAGGAGGGAGAGAGGGAGGGAGAGAGAATGAGACAGAGAGAACATGCAGAGTAACTAGGTACTTTGGTCCGGTAAACGTCATGATAAGGATTAGCCTACATCAATTGTGCTGTTTTACCTGAAGCTTTGTTTGGAGGCCTCACTCTGGTCCCAGAGGTCTGCTTTCTTCTTCAAGTGAACTCCCCTGTTTACTGTTAAGAAATGATAATTACTCATGGGTAGAGATCTCCTAGGCTATTTATGAAAATTATTTGTGATTGTGTGACTATCTCTCAAAGCTTTGCTGTTATCAAAACATTGACTGTGTTTTAATATCTCCTTGCCTGTGACTAAGACATTAAGAACAACCCGTGCCAATCATTTAAGGTAGGTGAAGGAAGGTCTCAAAATTCTGCATTTAAAATTATTTCAGTTCTGACAAGTAAGTGCGTGTGTTTGTGGAGCGCTGTGTGATATTTTGATCTTAATGCATCAGGAAATGAACTGTGGCGCTTCTTGTCTCCCATCAACTCACCCACTTATTTATTTTTGTGATACCCTCATTAAGATACTTTAGCAACATTGAAATAAATATTAGTATTAACTGTGGTCACTATGTAAAACAGTAGATCACTAAAACATATTCTTGTGAGCCATCCACAGTTTTATAACCTTGGAAAATCATCTTCTAATTCCCGGAACTGCCCCCTATCTCACTCTCTGGTCACTTCTTCCTCTGAGATAGAACGTCATAGGTTTCACATGTAAGTGGGATGGTATGTAGTATTTGTCCTTTTGTGGCTGAGTTATTTCTCTTAGCCTCATGTCACCTCGATCCATGTTGTCAGGAGTGTCAGACTGCATTGTGTACAGAAACCACTTTTTCTTTATCTGTTCATCCACCGACGAACTCCTCCGTTTCTTGACCGCAGTGAGTCATATTGGCATGCACCAGGGAGCACAGGGCCCCTTCGACTTGGTGCTCTCAATTCCCTTTGATTTATAACAAAAGAAGGCTTACTAGATCAAATGGCTGCTCTAGCTTCAGGTTTTTTAAGTTTATAGATAGAAACTTTTCATAAATAGCTAAACTAATTTAAATTCCTTCTAACAGTGTACAAAGAGGCTGACACCTGGGTCAGGGGGCCACATCTGTTATTTTGTTAGTAACCATTCTTTCATGTGTGAGGTGTTACCTCACTGTGGTTTTGACTTCTATTTCCCTGGAGATTAGAGACTTTGAGCATTTTATCATGCATATATTGGCCACGTATGTCTCTTCTTTAGAAATTGCCAGTTTAGATTATTGCTCATGGTTGTGTGTCTTTTTTGGGTATGTGTGTGTGACCAAACAATCATTTACCCTGACAGAACACCATAGGCAGACCAAATAAATTATTCTAACTTGGATTATCTTCAGGAGCATGGGTGAGGGGTCGTTTCCAGCAACATAGTAACCCCAAGGTGGTACCTCATTGAGATTCATCCCAGTGCTGGTGACAGCTCACCTAACATTCATTTCTGGAGCTTGGCTGTGTAACTTGCAGAGCTCCATGGCAGAACCTCCTCTGCACAAGCAACTGTGTGTGGTCTAAGGACCTCAAGCAGGTGTCTCCCGAGACATGGAAGTTTCCAGTTTCTTACGAGTTATGAGAAGTCTTGGGACTTCCTTCTGAGTTTGTCAGCCCCTCTACTTCCATGAGGGATGTTTCAATCCAGAGGAAGTAGCTAATCAACACTCATTTTAAAAGTGAGTTGTGTTCCTGCTCTCTAATTGTTTCAAGCCTTAAATATTTTGGATATTGGCATGTTTTCATATTGCTCATATATTCTGCAAGTATTAGATCATCTCTTCATTCCATTGTCTCCTTTGCTATGAAGAATATTTTTCAGTTTTAGACAATTGAATCAAGTTTGAGAAATATATTACCCACAGTTTTATATCATTATGTCTTGTGTACATAAGTGCACACACAGAGATTTATGTAGAGAGACATATATTCATATACTGCAAGATAGGTACATTTTTCAGTTTTAAATAAAGCATCCAAAATATTTCCAAAATAATATATTCATGAAATAAAAAAATAAACCATGCATGACAAGTGTCTTTACCACCCTCTGAGCCCTAAAGTGCTTCCTAAATATTTTTATTTCTTTGATTGTTTCTTTTTGGTATTTTTAAATCATAAATGCCTCATATGGAATATAGTTACATTGGTGAAGAAATCTGATTTTAGATATGTGGAAGCCTCACACCTATGTTTTTCTTAATTTCTAGATTGAAATGAAACACAGGCAGCTAGCCTCAACCGTATCTCTACCCTTTCAATTTTATGATTGTTGGAGCTCAGAAATATTTTCATATAGCATTACCTATTGCCCCAAATCTATGATACTATTAACTCTCACCATATGCCTATGTCAGATCTCATGTATTATTAAGAACCATTTATTAGTACATCAAGGGTTGGCTCCATCTTTTTTGTTTTGATATAATCATTCTCCTTCATCATTTCACACTGTTTGCTTTATGCATTTAAAATATTATATTGGGGACAGATCCAGAGATTTTACCAGACTGCCAATCAACTTCATGCCAACCTTCTGTGGAAAATCTCTGCTGGGAATACTGTGTAGCACAGGTCTTTGATGAATCAAATTTAGTCGTTCCTGGCCTCCATGGCTGCAACAGAAGTGATCAGATCTCTCTGTGACACCCCTCTCCCATCTTATGACTATGTTTCTTCACTCACCTCCCTTGTTAGCAACTTTCTCCATGTTGGCATCTACTTATGTCCATACTAACTGTGGCCACTGAAGAAGATGGGATGTCACCATCTTTCTCTCTCTTTCTTTTCTACTCTCCCACCTCCCAGTCTTTGATGCGCGCGCGCGCGCGCGCGCGCGCGCACACACACACACACACACACACACACACACACTTCTCTGTGAACAATGTCAGAGAGGGGATATTTGCATTCTTTTCTAAAAGCATAATCTTTGTATCATAATGAAATCTCCAAACATTTATCTATATGTTCATCTGAAAAGTTTACAGTTAGTAACGTTCACACTGTTTTGACTTTGTGAGTTTTTATTAGATAGCTACATAGCAAGTTATAATTATGGATCTTTTGCAGTCAATTATTCTTTTCTTTAGATGGGGTTTCTAATACCCTCTTTTCTTATTTTACCTATTTATTTTGGCAACTCTTGCTTTTATCACATCGTTATTTTTTCACTTAAATTCCCTCATGTAGTATTTATCCTAGCAGCTCAGTCTCCTTTTAGATACACAACCTTTCTGTGTGGCTCTTTTATAGCTTGTATCTTACACATTCCATCTTTTTTCACGTCAAAGCTCAATTTGAAAATTCACTAATATTTCAGTCCTCTCTGATTTTAGTTTTAAACAATACTTTAAAATATTTTCTTTGATGATTAATTCCCTAAGAATCTTATTTCATAAATTCAATTCTCCTTTGAAGTCTCTTTGAAGATTTTAATTTGAGATTTATTTCTAAAAATTCTATTCCTTCCATTATCTCTTTCAGATTTAAAAAAAAGATATATATGGTCACTCATTTTCATGTTATAAATGTTCACAAGATACCTGGTGAGTTTTGATTTTTTACACGATCTTGTAGAGTCTCTGATCTCTATGTCTGTGGACACGAATTGTTGGTGGGCAAACTTGACTCCTGAGGCAGGAGAAGGCAGTGCATCCTAATTCTAAAGTCTTAACAGGCAGCCTTTCAGAACAGACTTCTCCCTGAGGGATTGCCAGTATCGTTAGCAAAAGCCCTCACTTGGTGAATGTGCTGGTATTTGCTATCAGGATGAATTCCAGGCAGTGTGCCTGCCGTGATGAAGTGGATAGGTAGGGACTTGAGTCCATCATTGTCAGATTTTCTCCTTTTGTGTTTCCCTCTTGGCTTCTGTTTGAATTCTAGAACCTTCTGGAAGCATGCCAGATGGAAGTCCCCTGTTACATCTTCAGTCGCGTCCTTTCCATGAGTCTTCTGGGCTGCAGCAATTTTTGCTCTCTTGTTTAGGATTCACTCCACTGTTCATTCCATGAAATCCTCAGGAAAAAATGCAGTCATCAAGACATCTCATACTCTTCATTGTTTAACCCCTTCTCCAATTTCCTTTTCTTTCCTTCTTACTACTTTTTATAATTGTAGCAACAATGCCTCTGAGGCATTAGAGAATAGCCACAATCTTTTGTCAGCAGAATATAGCTTATTATTTTTACCAAAGTCCTAACTTGACTTATGCATCAGAAGAATTTTTGTAATCTTTAATGTGTAGTAGTTTATTCAGAAAAGCAGCAGAAATTGTAAAATGTAAAGACCACATTTCAATGTGTTCTGAACTTGACAGAATTATTCTCTATTTTCATATCTCACTCTCTCAGTGACCAAACTGCAATCCAGTTATATCAATCCGCCCTTTCAGCCCTGAATTTTTGATGATTCTATATTTATTTATAAGTATCTGTTTTGATGATTTTTTTCTAAAATAGACATGCTGAGCTCTTAAACATTCAAGTACACAAGTACATATTATTCCAGTTATAAATCACTCCTTCCCCTCTTTTCTCTCCTTTACATTGCAGCTAAAAATGTTACTTTTTTTTTCAGATCAAGACTTGGGTACCTTACATTATTTATGACTTTTTATTCAGAATAGTTAAGGGACAATAAAAACTTTTATTTAAAAAAGATCTTTTATTTTGATAAGATGAGGAATTAGTGGAGGAAATCATGTAATTTTTTTTCATGCTTTTTAATCTTTACAAGAAACCTGAAAAAAAATTTCCAAGTGTTGGGGTGGAGGGAATAAGTCCTACAAAGTTCTTCACATTTTTCTTAAATAGAACTCTTTTTTATTATTTCTTTTGTTTTTTGTGGGAGATTATAATATAATTATATCATTGGGTTTTTTTTAACAGCAGCGATTCAGAAATAAGCACCCGGGTATTCGATGTCCCTGTGTGTGAGTGTGAAGTCTATAACACTCCCTCTTTGTGTCTTCTACATGACACTTTCTTGGAAATCCTCCAACAATACTCAGAAAACCTTTTCTGGAAAGGCCCCGAGAGGAGACAGCAGACTCACCACCTCTGTCATGGTGGCACGAAGTCATCCATCCTGTGCCTGAGTAGCTGTAGCTAGCTTGCAATACATTTTTATTGACAAAAGGGAAGGATAAACTGAACCAGATATGCTGGCTGTCGTTTGCCAGACCTGTGCATTTGAGACGACCAAATTTCCAGTGTTATTGGGAAGCTAGCTTCCTCTGGGGACTTTCTCTCAATACCAGTGGTAAAACTATTTAAATAAATGTGCAGGGCTGGTAGTGTAGCTCAGTAGCCTTGACTCATGTGTAAGACCCAGGGTTCCATACCTACCATTGCCAATAAAAGAAAGAAATTAAAAAATAAACTTAAATATGGTGAAAATTCTGCTTGTATTAGGTAGATGTGTCTTGCTAAACAGAGTTCTGTTCATTTTGATGCTTTTGCTTGTGGGTCCTCATTGCTTGTTTGGCTGTTGACAGTGAGGGCTGATCACCTTAACTGCATTATATAGACAGAAAAGCAGGACTGCATGGCTTTCTCTCCACTCTTGGTAAGGAAAGGCTCTTTGCCAAACCTGAACCAAATGCTGCTTCCTTCCTCCATTGATCAGGGATAGTGGCACGTGGGAGAGAGAGGCAGGGGGATCAGGAGTTTAAGGACATCCTCAGTCCCATAGTGAGCTCAAGTGAGCCTGTGGTACGTGACATCTGGTCTCCAAAAGAAAACAGAAGGGAATTTAGATAGAGTAGAAAGTAACTACAGTGGATAAATGTAAAATAATTTTATTTTTTAAACATATATATTATTATTAAGAAATTTTCTATTCATTTTACATACCAACCACAGATTCCCCCTTCCTCCCTCCTCCCACCCCCAGTCTTCCCCCCACAACCCACCCCACATTCCCACCTCCTCCAAGGCAGGGCCTTTCATGAGGAGTCAGCAGAGCCTGATACACTCAGTTGAGGCGGGTCTAAGCCCCTCCCCCTGCACCAAGGCTGTGTAAGATGTCCCACCATAGGCAGTGTACTACTCAGCAGTAAAAAACAATGACATAGTGAAATTTGCAGGCAAATGGATGGAACTAGATAACATCATCCTGAGTGAGGTAACCCAGACTCAGAAGGACAACCATGGCATGTACTCACTCATAAGTGGGTACTAGATGAAAAGCAAAGGATAACCAGACTGCAACCCACAGCTCCAGAGAGGCTAGCTAACAAGGAGGACCCTAGAGGGATACACGGGTCGCCCTGGGAAGGAGAAATAGATGAGATCTACATGAGTAAATGGCGGCGGCGGCGGCGGCGGGGGCGGGGGGGGGGGGGTGAGGGCCATACAGGGTAGGGGATGGGGATGAGAACATAAGGGAATGGGATGGTCAAGCTGGAACAGGGACAAAGTGAGCGAGCAATGAAAGAGAAATCGTGATAGAGGGAGACATCGTGAGGACAGAGAAACCAGGAGCTAGGGAAATTCCCAGGAATCCAGAAGGATGACTCCATGACTCCATCTTAAATTAATTTTAAATTACAAACAAATTTGTGAGTTGTTATTGGTAAAGAAAAGGGAACATTTTGAAAGGGACTGTGATTCGTCATGTGTCTGAAAAGTTTTTAAGAACCACAAAGTGTAATAAGTTTAAAAAAATAACTTTGCTGGGTGAGTGATGGTGGTGCATGCCTTTAATCCCAGCACTCAGGAGGCAGAGGCAAAACCTCGGTGAGTTCGAGTTCGAAGCCATCCTGGTCTACAGAGTGAGTTCCAGGACAGCCGGGGCTACACAGTGAAACAATGTTTCAAGAAACCAACAAGACAAAAACTTTAAAAGTATAGCAAGAAAAGACCTCTAATAACTAAACTTTGACTATTGTCTTGCAAACCAGGAAGACGAAAGTTTTAAAAAATTAGCAGGGAGCACAGGGGAGCCCAGTAGCCCACACAACAGTGCCTTCCACGTGTGGAAAATGGGATCTTGATCAACTTTGGTTTTGAGCTCACTAAGAGAGAAAACAGATTTGTTCTCCAACAACAGATGTGGATTTCCTAGGTGCTGAAATTACCAAGGTTCTAGTGGTTTGTGATGCTGTCATCGATGGCTGGGGAGTATGGCTTCAACTCTGAGGAAGTGTTTTAGTCACGCTCGGCGAGGTAGAGATGGTGCTGTGCTGAGAATTCCGCTGTTGCTCAGAGTCCCCTCTGTGCGTGCCCTGCTCTCTGCAGCGGGACACTTGGTGACTGTTCACTTGGCCTTTGACAGATGTTATCTAACGTTTCAACTATTTCAAGAAGCCTTTTCCAGATTTCTTTCTGTGAGTACAGTTTAGAAATGTGAGTTTCCATTCTCCCAGTGGGCAATTGTGATCGCCCAGGGGACATGTTGCAATGTCTGAGACACATTCTGTACCTCCCAGCCACTGTTGTCTCATGAGCACCAGCTTCAGAGGATGACATGCTTCCTTTGGGGCATGTCAGTCTCCTGAGGAAAAGACTTATTCGACCCAAACTGCTGCTGCTGCTAATCCCTGCAGCACGGAGTTTCAGGAACCAGCCTTTCTGCTTCTGTATTTCTGTACCGTCCTGATCAGGGAGGCACGGCAACAGATGGACAACTTGTAATGCTTTCTGCCATGGAGATACGTGACAGTACAGCGGTGTTCTCCTATGTGAAATCGGAGCAAGGTCACTGGTTGTCAAGGCCCCTTTCCAGATAGTTCCTCGACATTATTTTATTATTGTGCAGGTGCATGTGCATGTTACCTGTATGTGTGTGAGTGCACATGCTCACTCACGCTAGTGTATGTTTGTGTGTGATATGCTTGTGTGCAGAGGTCAGAGAACAACGTTTTGAGTTGATTCTCTCCTTCCAGCAATCTAACTTGGGTCACCAGGCTCACAAGACAAGCACCTTTATCCACTGAGCCATCTTGCCAGCCCTGTTCCTCATTGAATGAGCATTGACATGGGACCTATGAGGTCCATGCTGGAATACTCAAGGCTGACTAAGATGCTGTCGGTCTAGACGGCTCCTGGCCTGTGAGCACTTTCCCTTGCCACACACACTGTTCTTTACTTTTGAATGTTTTGTCACATGACGACAATTCCTCCAACCACATTAAATGGGAGAGTAAGCTTCCTTAGAGATTTCTTTTTTCCATTGACAAGAAGAAAACCACGGAAGTTGATTCGAAGGGATTTTGGTTCTGCTTTCTTAGAAATAGAAGTCCCAGTGATGTCAGGTTGATGATAGTACAATACAACATGTGTCGGGCAGCAGTGGGAACTTAGAAGCCCTGACATGATCAAGGGACAGGACACTAGGTGGGGACAGGGTACCTGACAGGCAACAGGAAATGGTCTCACACATTTCTTTAACGAGATGAAGACCTCAGGACCGGAGAGATGGCTCAGCAGTTAGCAGCACTGCATGTCCTTGCTCGGTTCCCTGCACACACACCGTGCTGGTGACCCCCTCTAACACCAGGCCAGGAGTTCTGGCGCCCTCTCTGGCATCTGTAGGCACTGCATGCAGGTGGTGCACATAATTTATGCAGGGAAGACACTCCTACACATAAAATAAAAAATAAATATTTTTTAAAAGGTGAGCATCATTACTACATTCTGAACGTGCCATCCTAAATTCATGTTGACACTTAATTATTCAAACATTGTATTGTCAGGAGAAAATACCAGTGACGTTACTGTTAAAGTCAACCCGTGACTACAGCACATTTTTTATCTATGTTCTGTAATGAATCTAACCCTGCATTCATTTATTCACACTAGAACATGGATCATCAAGTGAGTTTCTAAATGTGGGCTTTAAATTAATAGCTTTTAAATGGAAAAAGTATTTTTAATACCAGTCTTTTAAAAATAAATCACCAGTAATTTGGTTGAGATGGCTTTTGTTGTTGTTATTAAAAAGTGTTTTTCTTCCTTGCATTATTAAGTGAGAAAGTAAGGAAATACCTGTGAGGAGAGCAGCCTGCTTCTACTGTGTAATGGTCCCCCTAGTGGATCTGAGATGCAGCTAGCCTGAGACTTGCACACAGACGCTGGTGATAGATGGAGGGGACATTTGCTACCTGCTCTCACTTTCAAAAGTGTTCTCTAGGATTAAGGCTACCTTGACTATTCCCCATAAAGAAACTCCCTGTGATTAAATGTTCATTTTGTGAAAGCCTTAAGAGGAAATCTCAGTAATGCATTGCTCTTCACATTTAGGATGAGATAAATATATTAAATAAAAAGTCAGTTTGATACTTCGGTAATTTTCAAATGAAGACTTAATTGGATATTATCAGTTACATTTTGTTCTTTCATTTAAATTGATTGTTTCAATATCAGCAGAATGCATTCCAATGCCGGTGTATGATTTTTGAATAGGAAAGACTTCTTAAAATCAAGAATGACAAAAGAAGGAAATTGGTGATATAAAAGCAGACTACTTGCAATTAAGACACATTCTCAAAATCTAACGTTTAAGACAACAATGTATAATAAGTACACAATAAAACTTCCGAAATAAAGATTGATTTTTGGTTATATAAAATGCTACTGTAGTATTAGGCCTGAAGATTCCAAAGGTGCTGCTGTTAAGAACAATGGACATAAGAGCAGTTACACATGCTGAATGACCTCTGGGGTGGAAAGATACCTTAAACATATCACTAGCCAGAATAAACCAGGACCTACAATCACGTTTTCAAAAGTTAATAATGAGCAGATAACATGCCCAATATCAACAGAATGTCCTATTACCTAAATGAACAGTGAGAGCGTTTTCCCTCATTACGCAATATGTTCTGGTTCATGAAGCTGTTACTATCCGAGAAAGGGATAACTTAAATAGGAGAGTACTTTCTTCCTTCATTTCGCATTGGTGGACAGAACTTCCTCAAGCCAGATGCCTTTTACAGCGGTGGCAGGTGAGAACCATGTATGATGGTTGCTTTGTGATGTTAGGGAAGACTGGTCAAATTTCTAGCTTCCCAATTGCTTGATTGACTAATCAATACGGCTTCGTAACTTTAAAACTTGTTCTTCCTCCAGGTAACCTGGGAAGCTAGCTGGGGGACCAGTGACTGGAGAGCTAAGCTGTGACAGCTGTCCATGGCATACATGCGTGGGGTCTCCAGACCATCGCTCTGTATGTCTTTGGGCTATGAGCACTTCTGTAAACTCAGCTTGTTTTGTCTGGGGTTTTTTGGCATTGGATGACTTTCCTTGGTGACAGAGTGGGTGACGTGTGGATTGGACAAGGAAATAAGAAATGGGAAGAAAAACAAAGGCTGTACCATCTATCATTAACAAAAATGTACACAAACAGTAATTAGTGCAAGTGAAATACATTTCTGCAGAATAAAAAATGGCATGAAAGGAACAATGGAAATTGCAGACGATTAGGGTGGATGAAGTGCGGGTCCCAGGGTCCCTCCTTCCAAGGGCTCTCCCCAGACACTTCTAACTCCCCACTGCCCTTTTATTAGCACGTTTGTGTTAATATTTTTAACTTGTGGAAAGCCCGAGTAAGACAAACACTTGATTTGAAAACTTGGTGTGGAGTGCCCACAGGTTTCTCTTCGCCTTGGCCTGTGTTCTGTGCAGGCTCGCTCCCACATTCACACGGCTTTGCTTTTGAGTGTTCTGCAGGTCAAAATTGCCTGACGTTTAAATGTTACCATAGTGATGGGTAGTGGACACTGTCATCTTCCTCTTTTAATTAAGGTACAGAGGCAGGTGAATATGCTCTCAAAGTGACCCTCTCTGAGCTGGCGTGAACGCGGCGATTGTTTGCCGTCCTTTCCTCCACAGCCCTAGCTTTGTCCTCTCTGTGATGAAGGCCTTCATCCTGTTAGGTTAAACATACAGAATGCTGTTAACCCCTTCCTCCACAAGCTTTGTCCTGGACTAAAAAGTGAACTAAATATCAATAAAAAATTGGTTCTTTTTTTTCATCTAGAAACTCACACTTTCTCCACTAAAAGTTAAAGTCTGGTGTGGTGTTAGTGGCAGTTTGTTCGAATCTGTATAGTTTAGAAGCAAATATTGCTGCTTACACTTTTAAAAATAATATTCTTTATTAATTCTTTAAAAATTTCATAGAATATATTTTGATCATATTTACCCCCACCAACTCTTCCTATACTCACCCTTTACACTTTCATATCCTTACCCACCCAACTTCGAGACTCACATCTACCCACAAACACAGAGAGTCCAATTCAAATCCCCAACATGTGCTGGACAGTAAGATGGGAATGGAGTTTGCCTTGGAGTGTGGTTGAATTATCTGTGATCACAAAATTAAATAAAGCTGACTCCCTCTGCCAGCAGCTACCAAATGCCAATGGCTCCTTCACTCCTGGTGTGATTTCCTGCCCACCTTCTCTTTCCCATGCTGGGCTTGTGTCTGGCTTGAGCTTGCTCAGCTCTTGTGTGTGCTGACAGGACTGAGGAGTTTATCTGACTTTATATCTCCTGTTGTGTCTGGACAAGGCAGCTTCCTTGGAGTGCTGCAGCACCTCTGGGTCTCAGAATCTTCCCAGCCCCTCCTTCGTGAATATCCCTGAGCATTCAGGGAGGAGTGTGATATGCATGTCCCATTTGGAGCTGAGCGCTCTCTAGTCTGTCATTCCCTGCAAGTTGACCAGCTGAGAGTCTCCATGTGGATTGTTCTCCTGCAAGGAGAAACTTCTCTGATGATGCTTGAGAGGTGCTTTGTCCAATGGGTATTAATCAATAAAGAACACTTAGAAGGGCCGTGGCATGTCACCCAGGTGATAATTCTTGCTTGGTATAGATATTTTCTAAAATGACGTAAGTGTGAACCATGATTCTATATGAAATAAACAGAAGAAAGTTGGTGCATCAAAGATGCTCATACTGTGGGTGGATATGTGGCAGGGGGTGGCAGATTGTGTGTGTGTGTGTATGAATGTGTGAGTGTGTGTGTGTGTGTGTGTGTGTGTGTGTGGTATTTCAAGACAGTCTAATGTAGCACATGGATTCAAACATATAATGCAACCAAAATGACCTAAAAATCATCCTCCTCCTGCTTCGACCCCTGAAGTGCTGGGATTACAGGTACCTGATTATAATGGGTGTCTTAATGGAGGTAGAATGTGCTCTTATAGCAAAATACAACTTTGTTGGAGGGATTAGAAAAAGGGGTTTAAGAAATAAAGATATAGTCACAGGGCCAGAGGAAGGTCATATATAATGGTTGCCTTAAATAATTGTCACTCATTTTACTTAGGATTGATAATTTAAATATTTTAAATTACTTCTTGAGTGTGTATTGTGTGTGTGTGTGTGTGTGTGTGTGTATGTGTGTGTGTGTGTGTGTGTGCTTGCCACAGCACTCCAATGGAGGTCTGAGGACAACTTGGAATCAGTTTTCTCCTACCATCATGCATGTCTGGGGATGGAACTTAAGTCGTCAGTCTTGGCATCAAGTGCTTTTACCCCCGAGCAATCTTTCTGGCACAGGATTGTTAATTTTAATTCAATCCTTTGGATATTCTTAGCTAATATAAACTGTGTAGAATTTGGGGTACATCTAGTTTTATATCAGTTTCCACTTTGTTGGAGATTATCTCATATTTATCATGAGAGTCATTTTTTATTAATGTTTTGGGTGGCTTAAAAACTACTGGATTTCGTTGTGACATCCATACATATATCAGTAAACTTTGTCATTTTAAATTTGTTTTATATATGGCCTGTAGAAGATTCTAATATATTATCTCATGATTTTTAAGCATTTTGACTTTGTTCTTACCTTTGGATTCTAATGTGTTTTTCTTATATCTTAAATCCCTTTTCACTCTTTTGTTATCATTTTTATGATAGATGTCATGTCACCTGTATCGAGTCTCACTTGGCATCAGCCCATTCCTGTAGAAGTTCTGTGCATTTTTATTTTCTCAGTAGAGTAATAAGCAGCCTGCATTATCCAGGATTCCATTTATTTAAATGAACAAGGAATTCTCTTGTTTTTTTTTCTGAAACTGGACCTGGCTGGCCCCTGACTTACTGCAATCCTCCTGCCTCTGCCTCCCAATTGCTGAGATTATAGACATGAGCTGTCACACTCAGTACATTCTCTTGTTTTAGACTCAATTCTGTTGAAAACTCATTTCTAATGATTAGTTGTGCCTGTTGGCAGTACACGGTTTTCTATGTTTTGATAAATGGCTGTGACCAGTGTGACGCGCCTTCCTTTAACATTTATGTCTTCCTGGAGTGCTCTCATGTCCATTCCTGGTCTGTGTCTTGCCTCCCTCTGGCCCCAGGTACTCACTTTTTCAAGTGTGGTTTGCCTTTTCTAGAATTTTGTATCCTAGGATTTCTGAAATATCTGATACCTTTTATCCAGTGTAATTACTATGAGGTTCATCTCATTATTGTACATATCAGTTTATTCATTTTTACTGTATGGTGAATTTCATAGGGTGATATATCTCTTTTTTATGGCCTGTTTGCTGATGATTACTGACTTTACATCCATTTTTTTAAAATTCTAAATAAAGACATATGAACCTTCACATGCAAGTCTCTAGACAAATGTTTTGTTTTCGTGGACAGTTTTGGAGGGATGGAACATGGGTGACAGGATCGACATGGGTTTAGTTTAATGAGAAACTGCCACATTTCTCTTGGATTGTTGGCTAATTGTTGAGCCCTGTGAAGTTGGTGGTGTTTCTGGATGTGCTTTCTTTTGTCCTGTTCCATCAAAGACATGCCTCTTCTCTCTCTGGCTTGCCTTTTTGGATTTTAACATTTGTCTTTTGAAATACAATAGCTTTAGATTTATAAAACCCAACTTATCCATTATAGTGTCTACATTTTATGTATGTCTTATCTGAAAGATGTCTCTCACTACCCCAAGGACAAAGGTTTGCTGCCGTGTTTTTACTTAACACATTTCAAGATCAAGAAATAAGCAATGGGGCAGTGACCCTATCTCTGCTACTAAGCGAAGGCATTCTCCAGGAAGAGGGCGAGAGAATGAAACAGAATTCCTAGTTTGTAAAAAGGAGTGAGAGGGAAGTAATTCTTGAATTGTCCATGATGACACTAAGAATTCCTTCTGCACATTTTGTCTGAGAAAGCCTGAGTGCCTTTCTCTTCAGAAAAATCCCCTTGAATTCCAATGCTCCAGATACAGTAGCATTGATGACTGGGTCACTGGCTTGAAGGATGGTCTTAGATTTAAGATTCTTTATGTGTAAATCAATGTCCAACACACACATACATGTACAGTGAGGAGCAGCTGTGTTCTATTTAACAAATGCTTTCATTATTGATTTACAAATTTGGCAGGGTTCCCCATAAATGTTCTGAAAAATGAAATAGATTTAAATCATTTGCTTGTTTTTTATTCAAAAAGAGAGCTTGGATAGAGCTCTGGTGTGTAATCCATCCCTGAACAGATGCACTTTGGAGGCAAGTTCATCTCTGTTAGTCATTGGTATGCGTTTATCAGCTACCTCCAACAAAGCTGGTACTTTGGGGCAGTGGGAAGATAACGGTCTCATCCTTCAGTGAGTGATGTATTGTGCCTTTGTCTTAGCTGCTGTCCAGAGACTTAGAGACCCTTCTGCCGTGCTGACCTGAGGATGTTCACAGTCCGGCCGGAGAGTGCCCAGGCAGAGGCAAAGCACAGCCATCTGTGGTTTTATTTGCAGGTGCCCACTGCCCTGATGGTAGAGCTGCCTCAGAAGAGGGCAAGGGAATATCAAACTTAAGTGCTGGGTTGGGGCATGTTACTGTTTTTGAGACAAAACAACACTCCGGCTTCCCTGAGGTCATTTGTGGTAAACCTCAGAGGAGACATCTCGAGGGTTCCACTTCTCTGCTGTTTCCAGAGTGGCTCACAGGGCTCCTTCCCAGTTTCTCTTGGTGGCACCAACAGTCCCACTCTGAACGGTGAGCTAAGAATGGTTCGCAGTAAGTCAAAAGTGGTGTCCGCAGTAAGTCAAAAGTGGTGTCAATGGGACTTGCAATCACTCGGGATGTCTGTACGTTACTTCTTCTTTCCTTTAAAATCATTGTTTCAGGGTTTTAGAGGGTTCTTCAACTAAATCTGCATGGTGTGAGGTCTGTATGATCTATCCTACTCTCGAGTGATCTGCCCAGGTTCATATGACCTACCTCAGGCTCACATATCTACTTCAGACTTGTATGATCAACACCAGGCTCAGATGATCTCCCCCAAGCTCAGATGATCTCCCCCAGGCTCTGATGATCTCCCCCAGGCTCAGATGATCTCCCCCAGGCTCAGATGATCTACCCAGGCTCACATAATCTACCCCAGGCTTAAGTGGTCTATTCCAGGAATGCATCTGGTTTCCCAGAAGTTGTCTCTAGATTTTTGAAGTCTCCTCTCCAATGGAAAAAAAAGACTTTTTGGTTTTGGAATCAATAAAACATGTAGATGATGTTTCTTTATCTTAAAATGAGTAGTCATTTGAATTGCACAGTGGTCATTGTAGCAGCCTGTTTTTGTCTATCAATGACTTATCTCCATTAGTGACTTTCATGGAGGGGTTTGAACTTCAGTGTTAATGTCTGTCTAATAACCCTTCTGATGTGTGCACCACCAAGTGCCAATCACTAACAGAGGTAACAGTTTATATAATGCTTAAGAACAGAATACATGCAGAGTTATCAATTCTTTCAAATAAAGCTCCAGATAAGACTCAGAACTTTTTCCTCTCCTAGCTTGTTCTGGATAATAGTAACTGAGGGATTTCATTTTTCCACCTCCACACCTCTGACACTTTGTTGAGTGAGTTTTTAAAGAATTTGTGTGTCCTGTCCTGTGTGCATGAGTTGTTTGTGTGGTACGTGTGTGCGCGTGTGTGCATGTGTGATCTGTTTGTGTAGTGTGTACTTGATAGCATGTGCCAGAGTTCTTTGCCATGTGTCTTCCCCACTCATCCTGTACTCCTGTACTTTACTTTTGGACGGAGAGTCTGTCGCTGAAGCCAGCTTCAAAGCTCTGTCTAGACTAGGTCCCCAGCACTGGGGCTCTGGGCACATGGCACAATGCCTGGCTTTTTACACTTGTTCTGGGTCTGATTTTACGTCTCAATGGTCGTGCAATAAGCGCTTTAGCAACCAAGCCTTTTTTCCCCAAGCCCTACTTGATGATATACCTGTCTTCAGAAGTCACTGCATGCTGGTGACGGGAAACATGGGGACTGCTCAGCAGGAAGAAGACTGTCAGTGTATTCCACTCAGCGTTTACCTCATTGCATTTACACATACTCCTTACCGCGCTCTCCAGAAATATTGGCCAAATCCTCAGTCCCACTGTGGCCTTGATGCAGAAGATCACCTTATTCCCATGGTTTTTTTTTTTATGACAGTTCCATGTACCACTGTGTTCATAAGTTAGATGTTATTACAATGCCTTTGTGAGTTGTTCTTTTCAGCTCAAGTGATAACTATGATAATGATACTGAGAAAAATGATCACTGAAGATAGCCAAGTTCCCCAAAGCTGAGAAGACTGAATAATCTATAAAGTATAAAGCCAAAGATTTTAGCTTTTTCTCAAACAAACAAAATGGCAGCAACAACTCACTTGTAGTGGCTCTTAGTTTATGACTCGTCTGGACCTCGTTTTCAGCTTGTGCTGATTAGTGGAATACTTTGATTTGCTTTGCAGCATGGACTTTGCAGTGTGTATCCATTATGGGTTCTCAGAGAGCCTTTCAGTGGCTTCCACCTGAGAGTGGCCTTCCCTTTTAAACCCTCATCCTCCTGGGCTAACCAGGGCTATTAGTCAGAGATTTGATTTTCCCACCTCAGAATGGTAAAGGCATCCTTGTTGTGGTCATTTTCATACCCTTTCTTCCTCTTTGTTCTGTGTGTCAGTGAAATCTACCTCCACAGGCTTCTGCCATAGGTTAATAGCTTGGATCAAAGTTCAGTTAGAGTCTCCAACATAATAAAACAAAGTGTATAGATGAAAAATATCAGTAGGCATTGCCCTGTGTTTTCTTCAAGCATCATTTGTTGAATCTTGCCCATGAGTGAAATCGCATGGATAAGATAGCGAGCTGTCAATCATATGTACACACAGCTGAAGGACACATTTGTGATGAACGGTGCTGTTCTGGGTGTTCTGAGGACATGAGCAGTGCCCCGGACCATTCCTGCTATAGATTTTTTTTCCTTTTGAAAGGTATGATTTAACCATATTGTAAAATCTGAAGATCCCTTGGTGATGTATAAGAACTTAACAACAGGCTGTCTTCACATTTTTAAGCATTTACAAAAGAAATGTTCGTTCGTTTCCATCTCCCACATCAATTCAATTAAAATCACCTTTACTGATAGTTTAAAACCATGAGTCACTGCTGTTATTTATTTATTTATTTATTTATTCTATTCAAGCTGCTGTCTGCCCAAGGTCATTGGAAATTATGTGGTGGAGAGATTTTCCAAAGAAACAAATGGAAATTTATAAGCATGTGAATTTATAAGCTGGATTACTTAGAAATAACTGTATCAACACCATTGAGCGTTGTCAACAATTCCATTGCTGTGGCTTCCTCCTCCTCTACTCAATGAGCTGTTAAAAGACACAATTTGTTGTACTATGCTGCTAACAAGAAATAAATAGCATACAGCAGGTGCCACGCAGGAAGGCACTGAGTGTTATTGTACTAACTGTGCTCGACTAATTCTCGCCAAAACAACAATTCTGTATTCAGTAAAGAAAAGAACAGACCATTTAGCGGAGATTGGGATCCTGGTTGGTTGTCATGTCAGGGTTAGACATGAAAATAGAATCAGGTGGCAGATATCGACAGAGGAAATCCTTGACTGCAGAGATGTACATTCAACTTTGAGCATCGCCTCCAATGCAGAAGTCCATGCAGGTATTTAGAACACTGGGTAACTTGGTTCCATATCCATGTAGCCTAAGCATGGCTTTTAAAAAAGAACCACATGATTATCTTGCCATGAGGCCATTTTCCATATCATATGCTAGTAGATTAATGTTAATTGCCCAAAAGATCCTACTAACTGATGCTAAAGGATAGTGAGATACCCCTACCCCTCAACACACACACACACACACACACACACACACACACACACACACAGCCCCAAGTAACACTTTGCTGTTGATCAGCACCAGAGAGTTGAGAGGTTGAATGAGATAGGTATTTCTATGTTTCTCCTACAGCTGCACTGATCTGCAGCACCTCAACAATTCTTTCATTCTGTAACTTCTAACTGAGCACCCACTGTGTGTCAGGAATCACAGAGAATTCATGTCAAACAGCCGGTACTTCCGCAGTGACTGGGTTTTCCTGGAACAATAGCCAATCACTGAGCTGAAATAGTAACTGTAGAGGGAATGGATGTTATAAAGAGGGCATTCAACACTAAATGAGAACTTGTAAAGGTTCCCTTTGTGCTGAAGGTCACTTGTTGACACTACATGGTAAGGTGGGCCTGAACAAGGAGAAGCAGATGGAGTCCCTAGAGGTGGACACGGGTCCCAAGGGGAAGCTGGTGTGCTCTTACTACAAGTGTGGAGCAATCCAAAGATAAAACGGAGATCTGAGCAGGGGTCAGGTCAAGGAGAGCTTCTTAGACAGTGGTTCCAAGTTGCGTTTTCTTCTCAGAGCAACAGACATGGGGGTTGGGGTTTGGGAGGCTCTTGAAAAGCTGCCTCACTGCTATGGCTGAGTTCTTCATTGAAGATTGTTATGTCCTGACCATTCAGCTCCTGTGTGAGGAGTTCTTTCCTTCCCAGGCTGTGGATCTAATGATATACTGCATTTTCTTTGTGTGTGTGTGTGTGTGTATGTGTGTGTGAGAGAGAGAGGGAGAGACAGACAGACAGAGAGAAAGAGAGAGATAGACAGACAGACAGAGACAGAAAGAGAGAGTGAGAGAGAGATATCTGTGTCTGTGTGTGCATGCTCACATCCCAGCACCTGTGGAAGTTAGAGGACACACACAAGACTCTCATTCTCTTCTTCTACCGTGTGGTTCACAGGGATCAAAGTCACCGGGCTTGGAGTGAAACATTTTACCTGCTGGGCCATCTAGTGAGGTTCTGTCTCAG
The DNA here is from genome assembly GCA_902168325.1 of Peromyscus nudipes. Classification (NCBI taxonomy): domain Eukaryota; kingdom Metazoa; phylum Chordata; class Mammalia; order Rodentia; family Cricetidae; genus Peromyscus; species Peromyscus nudipes. Next base: position 29,280 of record CABHPH010092850.1, read on the forward strand.
ACTCTGCTTCCTTGGGGATCTTGACCACAATTGAAAATGTCAGCATTATCAGGTGTGATTTGGACATTTAAAAAAGTCTCAAGTGCAAGGTACCTGATTAGAGCTAAGGAGACAAATAAGGTTGGGCTGCATGCTGCAGTGAGTATGATTCGAACAAGCTTCTTGGGACATAGGGTACTAGCTAGTGTAGCTAGAGTTTTCCTGGCCCTGCCTGGCCCATGGTCAGGACAAATCTCTCTCACCCTCCAGTCCTGCAGCTGCTCAGACCCAACCAAGTAAACACACAGAGACTTATATTTCTTATAAACTGTATGGCCGTGGCAAGCTTCTTGCTAACTATTCTTATATCTTAAATTAACCCATTTCTATTCATCTATAAGTTGCCATGTGGCTCGTGGCTTACCGGTACCTTACATCTTGCTTTTCATGGCCCACTTATAAAATAAACATACAGACGCTTATATTATTTAAACTGTTTGGCCTAATGGCTCAGGCTTCTAGCTATCTAGCTCTTACATCTTAAATTAACCCATTTCTATAAATCTATACCTTGCCACACGGCTTGTGATTTACCAGTATCTTATATGTTGGTACTCAAGGCGGCGGCTGGCAGCATCTCCTGACTCAGCCTTCCTGTTCCCAGCATTCTCCTCTCTGCTTATCCTGCCTATACTTCCTGCCTGGCTGCTGGCCAATCAGCATTTTATTTATACAGAGCGATATCCATGGTAAGCTAGTGATGGGTTTGGTTATCTGACAAGGACCTGATAGAGGAGTAAAGGATAAAATTTTGAATGTTTCAGAGACTTTGCTAAGTCCACATTCAGGAGTGACACTGAGAAGGATGATGCCCAGGAACAAGGGGACTGTCCTTGGAGAGAGGGCTATAAGAGAAGAGGAGACTGACATGTCAAGACAGACTTTTCTGGAATGAAAAGTTCCTGTGTACAGTCATGATTCACTCGTTCTCACATTTATAGATTTTCTCTGGTGTCCAGGAGGAGCGTTTGTTGTCAAGGCAGTGAGAACATTCAAGTACATTTTTAAAATGTTGTACAGTTTTTGAGGTTATAATGTAATTACCTCATTTTCCCCTCCCTTTCTTTCCCCCACCCTTCCCATACACCAACCATGCTCCTACTCTTTCAAATCCATGACTCCTTTTCTTTGTTTTTGCACATATATGTACATACATAAATCTTTCTAAATAATGGCTACATCCTCCTCAGTCTATATAATGATTTTCCCCAAAGAAAATCAGTAATTGTTATCATAAAAACATGCTCATTGTTACCACTTATTAGGGAAGTGCAAATTGGAACTACAATAAGATATAACTTTGGGTCCACTAGGAACATGAGGCAGCTGGTCACATGGCAGGGAATATGGGGCAGCTGGTCACGTGGCAGTCACAGGAAGCACAGGAAGAAGGATACTGGTTCCCAGTTCACATTCTTCTTTTAGTCAGTCTGGACTTTAATCCAGGGATGGCACTGCCAATCCACCCAGTTAGGTGGATCTTTCTATATCAGTTAACCCAATCTAGGAACTCCTTAAACACACCATGAGATTTGTCTCCTAGGAGACTCTAGATCCTGTCAAGTTGATGACATTAACCATTATGCACAGAGTGTATTATTGAGCTGTAAAATAAAAGAGATTTTTGCATATCCTAAAGCATGAATGAGCCTTGAGGGTGGTGTGCTGAGTGAGAGAAGCCAGATGTAAAAGAATGAACTTTGAATGATTCTACTCAAAAATATAAAAACAGAAAAAGAATCATGGTGTTGGGGGCTAAGGAGGGGATGGAGAGTGAGTGATAAATGGGTACCAGGGTTTCCTTTTGGGGCAATTAAGATGTTTTAGAAATAAGTAAAGTGGTTGGTTTTACAAGATTGTTTAAGTGTGTTTTCTGTCACAAAATTGTAAGTGTTTAAATATTTAAATTGTGAATTAGTTTATTACAGCAGAATAATAAGGTCATAGTACTAACGAGCAGCACTGATCTTTGTATTTAATAAGGGACAGCTGTTTGGCCTTTACACAGGTAACCTCGGGACAGGTCAGATTCTAAGACCTGGGAATACCTGCTCTCTTATGGGATGGTTGGTTGGCTCTCTGCAACCCTCGATCCTCAGAGCTGTCAAAGTGACCACAATGCAGATGACAGAGAAGGTGTGGGGTGTGTCCTGCAAGGACAGCCGAACGCCAGTCTGTGTTCAGATTCAGGAATAAAGAAAAAACAATTAAAGAGTTCAGAAAGAGAACAAAGAACAAGGAAATTCCTATATTTTTAGAGGACAAAAAAGGGAACATGGAGCCACTATTAGAAAGAGAAAATATAATGTTAACAGTTAAAAAAGAAATAAGTTTAGAAAAAGAGTATTCAAATTGTATTGTATTTTTTTTCCTTCTCCTTTTTTTGACACCCAATAAAGGTCAGTCTCTCTCTCTCTCTACACACACACACACACACACACACACACAGTTGGCTGGTAATGATAGGAAATAAAAAGTTTTGTGACATGGAGCCTTCACCTTGAATTCCAGTCCTTTCCAGAAGGGAGGCCCAGACTCATACATGATCGCCTCAAGAGAGAGAAAGCCAATTAGGAAGTGGCCATGGCAATTTTGAAGAGGAGGGGAAATCTGAGGTGATTTTCTCTAAATTATCAAAACTTACAGTGTCACCAAGCATGTATGGATGGACCCAGCAGTGACTCTGTCATGGAGCCCCTGGGTAGGGGACTGCCATTCCAGAAACAGTTAAATTCACATACCGCATGATCCATAGCAGAGCTGGCATCCAACGGCAGCAGAGAAGTTTGGTCTCTTCAGGACATGGTGTTGGACAATTGGTTACCCATATGGACATAAAGTAAAAATAGACCCTGGTGACAGGATAAATTCCAGGTGGCTCAGAACCCTCAATGTGAAAAGGAAACATTTAAAAAGCCTGTCAAAAGCAGATTTTCATGACCTCAGAGGAAGGAAAGATTTTTACAAAGGAAAAGGTTAGCAGATTTGGAGTCATTAAACACCCCCAACGCTGCCATGGAGGAAACAGCAAAATGACCTAGGAGTAGAGGTGGGATTGGGGGTAAACTACCACACGTTAAATACGTAGAATTTACTCTTCACAGGGTGTGGTGGGTGTAGTCCTGGGTGCTTGGGAGAAGAGGAAGAAAGACATCTCCTGCCACTTGCAGGCAAGCCTCGGCCCTGTGGTGAGTTCGGGTCAGTCTAGGTTACACAGTGAGACTCTGTTTCAGAAAAACAAGAGCAAGGCAAACACAGAGAGCCCAAACTCCTTCAGTCTTCAGGTTTTGAAAGACAATAGAAAAGTGGGCGAATTAAATAAACAGACATTCTACAGAAGGAAGCAAAGGAGAACGGCGGGTGGGACACGACATCCAATAAAGGGACGTGTGACTTCGCTAGTTAACACACAAGTTTGACTTAAAATGACACTTCCTGTAGACTTATAAAGCTGCCTCACATGCGTGCCTGATGAGTGTGAGGAATGGTCAAGAACTGTGTGAACTCTTGCACAGTTTTCACGGCAGGAGGAAGTGGTGCGGCTGCTTTGGAGAGCCGTTTGTTGATAACGAGAAATAAAAACACACCTGAGAGAAACACCCTCCCGACTCCCAGGGTTCCTCTAGGCCAGACGGTTCTTATCACATCATTCTTCAAAATCCAATGAATATCTGAAATCAGTTCAAGAGATTAAAAACCAAGTAAGAGGTTTATTCAGAAGACAAATGAATAAACTAAGGTGCCAGGAACCAATATAAACATCGAACACTATATCCGGTATAGAAATATTAAATTCTTTTGGTATAATAAGGTCCTTTCAGATGGAATGGGAAAGGTTATAGTGACATCTCTAACCATCCAGAGACGAGCTGGTTCCTTGATGAGCTGATTAAGTTGACCTGATAAGAAATGGTGATAATTGATAGAGTAACTTGTTTCAATGTGCATTTTTTAAAATCCTAAAATAAAGATAACCCTAATCATCATCACAAATTGCATAAAGATACGAAGTGTTTACAGAATAATTTTTAAAGAAAAAAAATTTGACTATTGTGCTATTTGTAGGAATACTGGACTGAGGCTGTGTCTGCAGCTAGAACTTGAAAGCAACTGTAATTTCTTAATTCAGATACCATGATTTACTACAGCCCGTCTCTGGAAACAAGTTCATAGTGTGTTCTGAACAGACCCTAGGCTCTGCTTCTTCGAGTTATATTCTTTTCATGCCTGAAGCTGGACTGTGTGTCTTACAGTAGACATACCCAGTTGGCCTGATAGTGCTGCTGGGAAGGAAAGCACATTAGTTTGTACCTTCTCTGAACATGCCTGATCTCAGCAGTGAGCATTGTTACATTTATGTTTGTGTGTGTGTGTGTGTGTGTGTGTGTGTGTGTGTACACCAAAGTACCTTGTGGAGATAAGAAAACAACCTCTAGGAGTTAATTCTTTCCTTCTACTATGTTGTCCAGGGGGTTGAATTCAGATCATTAGACTTGAGAACAAATGTTTTTACATGCTGAGTCATCTTTCTGGTCCTGTATTTTCATTGGTTGATGAGCCATCCCAAACTCAGCGCTTTAAAATAGTGACCACTTTGTTGAGCTCATGGTTTTCTGGATGGGTCAGATGACTGAACACTGTGTACTGTTGGGCTTCTTCCCAAATGGTATCATCACTTTCAGGATTGGATTGGAGGTAAAATCTGCTGCTTCCCAAGAAGAAGGAGGTTCCATGTGGGTCTCTGTAAAGGCAGCCCAGGAAGAACTGAGTTGACAGCATTAGTAACATTCTCCAGGTTTTGCAGAATTCATAAAATTTCTGAGGAAGGGGTGTTAATTTTCTCTTGAACAGCTGAGAGTGAAGGCAGAGAGATCACCACATTCACTTTCTGTGACCTCAGAGCTTTTCCCAGTTGAGGGATAGCCTGCAAATCCATTTCGGGAAGTCAGGTGTCTTCCATTCCATTTGCCTCCAGCATGCTCGCTGCTCTTGACTGGAGCCGTTTAACTGTACTTAGCAGTGGCCAGCTGGAATGGTTTCTAAGAAGGACAGAAGATAGGAGGGGTGTTCTAGGGAGGGTCGAGCAAAAAGGAGATCAACTGGAAGGAGATTCCAAAAGTCTCGGGTAGTTGGCATTTGGGGTACCCATCACCACTTTTTTTTCAACAGAAAGTGTTGGCATGTTTAAGATCCTTCCAGAGAGGCAGGAATCAAATTCAGACCACACAAGACACTCTCTGCTGTTCACACTCAACTCATTCCTGTCTGACTCCTCTAGAGAAGCCACTCTCTGAGTGTTTATGGGAGGCATATTAAAATTTGAGGGAGTCTTACTCCCATTGTGGGGAGGAATATTCCATCGTTATTAGTTTGTTTATGCCACACTCTGTCAAGCAGAAGCCGAACTGGTAAACACTAGGTAGGACAGAGGTGATAGACTGATTTCAGAGGTAGGTAAGCCACCTGGGGGCTCACAGTGAACGAATGGGTTGAACAGGAGCAGATGAAGGGGCAGCAGCTTGTCACTGAAGGACACAGCTGAGTCTCTGTGCCACGTCAGCTTCTCAGGCGCCAAATACTGCGTGACTGGACACTTCTTAAGGAAAGATGTACCCAGCCTTAGCCTGAGCGTGGATTCTGTAGGTGTTTTCTCTTGTACATATAGAAACTTCTCAGTTTTTAAATCCTGCCTTTCAGTTTTAAGCACAGTACATTGATGTCATATGTAAAGATAACACACTGTCATTCTATTAATGCATAGAGTTGGGTTTCACCCATACTGTATTATCTTTATTATATGTGTCTCATTAAAAGCATGACCTGTGATGTCTGAAACCATCCAGACCCACCTGTATTCCCCGAGATGTTCCTCATTTTTGAGGAATTATATTTTCTTGTAAAGCTATGTATGTCACAAAGAACCAAACTTAAGAATTTACTTGAGCTCTGTTCAAATGTTGCTCTGGAACTGAAATGAAAGGGAATATAGGAAACATGGCCGCCAAGTGCTCACTCACAGAGTGTCTCACGTTATAGGATGTCAGAACCGCTCTGCCAACTTGAGAACCCCAAAGGGGTCCTCTTTTTCAGCGGTTCTGTGTGTCTCCCTGTTCCCCTCTCCCCAAATTCTTTGAGCTCAGGGCTTCAATGTCATGTAGTTTATTTCTGAATGTCCCTTCCTCACTATCTCATGAGAAGACCAGAAGTGACAGAGCTTCTCTCCTGTGCATTAAAGAGCCTCTCAGCAGTGAATTGTGCCCAAAGTTTTACTATAATTGAACCCCAAATATGAACACATTCAATTCATACAATAGAATTTGTCTAGTATTTCTATATATTTCATTTATTGAAGGGATTCCTTAATCATAGGATAGTTTTCATAGGATAGTTTATGAAAAATTTACTAGCAAATGTGCTAATATAATTTTATTGTTGTTCTACAAGCTGATTATATCTGTCAATCAATCATCAGTCATTCTATTAATCTATCTATCACCTACCTATCTACCTATCTTCTTGGGGAAATTTAATCATCAGTGATCTTTGACCACACATGGGGAAAGAGCACTTTACACTTGCAGGGTATCCTTGATGGTCATGTAGACATGGACGCGAATATGGATTTCTGCCTCAGTTCCCTTAACTATCATTCCAAAGTGCGGCAACTCCTCACTTCGCTGCTTCTGAAGTTAGTGGTTTACAAAGGGCACTTGTCAAACACAGGTCTGCTGTTCGTAAAGCCAAGCCCTAACTAAATGAAAGGAGTAGGAAACTGTTTCCATAAGATTTTGAATATGATCTCTTTATCCTTCAATGCTAGAGATGTGACTCGGGGCCTTGAATGCAAAAGGCAGCCCTTCGCCACTAACCCATACCCTCGCCCTGATAACACACATGTTCTGAAAGTGGAGTAGCCCCATTTCCTGGAGTTTCCCATACCTTTGCTTTTAAGACATGGTCTCATGTCGCCCAGGCTGGCTTCACTCACTATGTAGCTGAGAATGGTTTTGAACTCCTTGTCTTCTCTTCCCCATCTTCCCAGTGCTGGGACTATAACCGTGAGCCACACCTTCCTGCCAGAGTCAAGGTGTTTTTAATCAAGTGTTATGATTCCATTACTCATATAAAATATTTACGAGTAAGCCACTGATTGGGGGAATACTGGGCGTTATTCTAACTTTGTCCTATCTGTTCTCATATATCCGTCCCTTTAGCTGAGGAAACAATCTGTATCCTGCTTTATACTTCTTATGCAATAGAAGTTATACAATAACTGAGAAAATGACAGGCATTAGAAAGTCACAGTAATACTTCATCATTCTAAATGCAGGTGGAGGTAATGAGCACTAAGAAAGAAAGAATTATAGGCGTGGGGGTCCCATACCCTGAGTCCGTCTTTCATTCTCTCTGGCATCTCAGGTCTCTTCTCCCAGGGTTCCTAGGAGGAATGTCTCTGGCAATCTGGTGTTTAGAGCAGTGAAGGAGAAGCATAAGGTTTGGGCATTGTCCCAGCCATTCACTTTTTGTCATATGCTGTTTGCTTATCACCTAGTGTGTACTTCTGTGCCTCAATTTCCCACATTTATCAAAGATGACAATATCATTCTGTAGTCTATTACGAAAAGTAATTTTGCACAAGTTGAATTTTTCCGTTTGGTTCAATTACTTCTTTGAACAAAGTGTATGAAGTTGCACATATGTACAGCCATATAGAAGGCCCTAATATTCCTGTATAAATCTCAAACTTAAAGCTTATTCTTCAGAATGGCAGGGCATGAACATTTTCATGCCAGGCTTTCCAATCTATCAATTTGTGGGAGAGTTGGCAAAGCTGCCATTGGTAAAGCTGACGGTGATGCAGATGGGCCCTGGTGACTGTATAGAGACGCTGGGGGAGGGGAGCCGCAGTCCTTCTTTGTTTTTTAGGATTGAACAGAAAAATCTGCTCTCTCTTATGGAGGGGGGCAGGGAGTTTGTGCGAAGCAAAGACTAAAATAAGGGCTCCGTGATCAGCTAGTCACTTCATTTCTCTATCTTCCAACTTTGCTAATATTTTTATCCTCCAAAAAATGTAGGGATATTTTTACACAGTGCTATTACTGACTTTTTTGGAGGAGGAAGAGCAGTATTTTCATCTCCAGTCAGGAGTGGATGACTTGTGTTATCTATAAGCTTGCTCTTTAACGAGTCATCTGTGGTTTTATTATAGGTATCGCGGGCATAAAAACCAATAGTGAACTACACTGTTACAGTCTTAAATAGTCTAGAGATAGTTCTCAGTGATGGGAGGCAACCTTCTTATAATGTGCCATCCAAAGGACAATGAAGAAAGTTAATTTCTCTTTCAAAGTCTCTACTTAATTAAAATTGATGGCTGTCATTGGACACTATTAACAACAGGGTTTTGTTATTGTTTCTCAAGTACATTGAGGGGTTTGAGGACCTCTGATTCACTTATTTATTATTTTGTTTGTGTATGTGCATGCAGAGTGTATTTGCACACAGAGTGCATGAGCACACATGTGTGTGCATGAATGTGGAGGCCAAAGGTTGATATCAGTGTCTTCTTTATTCACTCCCCATCTTAATTTTGAGACAGGGTCCCTCATTGAGCCTGGAGCTCACCAGTTTGGCTGTGTTGACCTGCCAGCGATTTCTGGGGATCTTCCCATCTCTGTCTCCCCAGTGCTGGGATCACAGGCATGCACAATGTGCATGGCTCTTTACGTCATTATGGGGCATCTGAACCCAGTTCCTCATGCTTGTGCGGGAGCCACTTTACTGACTACAATACATACACCCCAACCCAAGAAAGTCAAATGAAGTGTTTGTGTAAGAGCCTTTGGCTGTATTCACGTGGAAACCAAAGGATGGGAAATAGTAGTGGATGGGAAGACAGAAGTGTACCAGGCACATCCTCATGAACATAAAAGGCTGAGTATACTGGCTGCCTCTTCAGGAGGAGCAGATCTCCAGATTATCTACATAGATTTCTCATCACAAAGTACTGGGGGTTTCTTCCACCTGCTCCCTCTTATTCACCAACTAGTAATTAATTATCTTTTCTTGAGTTTGGGAAGGTTTGTTAGACCATATCTGCATAACTATAATGCATCACCTTTCAAAAGGGTAGCAGTTGATAGCAGACTTCCCTTACATAAATAAAAACTTACCATGAGTTACATAAATAACCACACAGACATTTGTTAAGACAGCTTATCCAAAAGCCTTTAATTACAAAAAATAGAGTAAAGTCAGTGTTCTTAATTAATGTTTTCCCTGAAATCTGTGGTCACTCTTTTTTTTTTTAAAGGCAAGTTCTCACTATGTCGCCCAGACTGGCCTTGAACTCACAGCAATCTTCTTGCTCTGTCTCCCAAGTGTTGGAATTAAAGGCATGAGCTACTACATCTGGCTCTTGTTTCTTGGTAGATTTGCAAAGATATGTAAGCGCAATGTGATTTCAATCTAGGAGGCTGGTGTTGACAGTATTCCTGAGTTTATACAGGGAGAGTTATGAAAAAGCATATCTGTACATTTAGTACATCTAAACTGTAAAGGAGGCACAAGTCCTGACCCGGTGCTTGCAGAGGAAGCAGGAGAGCCTCCCCAAGCTGTTCCAACAGATTGTGGGATATCAACAGAAACTCAGCCTTCAGAATGATACAGGGGGCCTGCAGAGCCATCTCGGCTGTGCTGGAGACCCTGTGAGTTTGATTGGGAGGGGAAGACCATAAAAGCCGTTTCTATTGGTGTCTCTAATTCACATGAAATGAAGGTATGAGTTATGAATATTTAGAGAAATCTATGTTTAAATACTGAACCCTTTCAGTATCTTAAAAGGAAGATTTCCAACAAAAACAATAGAAATCTGTTCGCAGAGGAGACAATGTGTGAATGCTGGGCAGCATCACTCTAATAAACCCAATGATCAGGCAGCATACATTGGGGGAGGGACTTGTTCTTATTGCACTCTGTGCAGCAGTCACAATTGCTGTCCATGTGTTTACCCTCAGCTGAAATATAAAATGCAAACCTTCTCTGGTCCGGTCACGCTGGTAGAGCTGTCCACTTGTCTTCCCCAAGTGGACACTCAAGTCTTCACAGCCAGTTATACCCACTGGTTGGCAGCTCAGGCTCTTGGCTCCAACCTGTGAATAAGCAGGCAATGGGACATCAGAAGGAGAGGTGAGCAGGAAGCAGAAGGGTGTCTCTGTTCCATATGACACTTTGGAATGCAGGCTGCCAGTGGGGTCTGTAATGAAAATGCAACATCTTTCCTTGACAATTTGTTAATGTGACCTTGTGTGTTCACACATTTCACTCCCCAATAATTAAAATCTCAGGAATTCCTGAAACAATAATCATTGCTATTAGTTGTATCATTAGAAAATAATTCTAAAATGACACATGAATATTACATTATGTACACTATAAGATATACACTACATAAGTATAGAAAAAGACCACTCATCTGATGGTCTTTACACACATGCTTTGCATGTAGCTATTGCCTGAGCAATGTCCAACATGTGAAGACATATGCAGAAGTTCTTAGCAAAGACTTAATTAAATGTGTGTTGAAAACATTAAGAAAAAGAGATGATTAGTTTTTTTTGTTTTTTTTTTTGTTTTTTTTTTTGTAAAAACATGAAATTGTAAGCCATTTTGTTGAGTGATCTTAGAACTCTGATGGGCACTCTCAGAAATATTCTTAGACCATGAGACAGAGCTGAAGATTGTTGTATGTGACCATTGAGTTTGGAGATCTGCCTTACCCTGTCTGTATTTGGACATGGTGATAATTTACAGGCTGAGATGTGCTGTGCTCTCTTGCTGAAAGTTGGGACTCTCTTCGAACCCCCCCTCTTCCCTCTGTTTTTCTTCCACATTGGTCTCCTTCTCTTCCCCTCTCCTCTTCCTCCTGCTATTCCTTCTCCTCATCTTCCTCTCTTCCTCACCTCCTCTCTCTCTTCCCCTTTCAGTTCTTGCAAAATTCTATCATCCAGAGTCTGTAGCTTCAAGGTTGCTTTGCAGACAAGTAGATGGATTTCCATACTGACAGCACTCTTCAGTGCATTCCAGCACCAGGCACTGTACCTCAAGTTGTTTCTATGATCATTTTGTACAGGAAATAAAATCCAAGGGTCCACATTGCTAGCAGTCTGCACTGATTATTCCCAATACAGACTTTTCAGTTATTTCCAACACCGAGTGTCTCAAACCCGAGAGCTTTTTTGACAATGAAAAACATGGAAAGCACATTCATTCTCTTAACAGCTGAATGTGTTTAGTAAGGCTTCCACAGGAGACAGAAACAGGTAGAATGTTTGACAAAACATTTCGAATACTCTTGGCTTTCTTTAGTGCTCAAAAGAAAGCTTGATTTGGAAAAATGAGCTGCAGGGGTGTTTTACTACTAAGTGTGCTGTTTTGCAGTGTGCTCATGCTTGTCTGCATGGACTACTTACAATGTTTGTGTTCCCTGAGGGACTTACTTAGCTAACTTGAGGTGCTTACTAAGTTTGTATCTGATGAGGGAAGGGTGGAAGGAAGAGAAACTTTGAGAGTGATTCCTTTGCCCATTTTTAAGTAAATTTTTTTCAGCTGATGACCATGAATTTGTTTTTCAAAATAAAAACATCTTTTCTTCTTCCAACTATGAACATTTGAGACCATTGCTATTCCCTCTCCATACCTCCCTAGTCCATACAGTGGGCAGTAGCTTCATAAAGAAATGGGAGATTTATCCTATGTCACATACAACCTTTAACACACGTATTTTATTGTCAAATAATTAACAAAATGTAAATGTGATCAGGTTAGATTAAGTCGAAGTAGAATGCTCAGTGTTTGTAGGAACTCATTTGGGTTGAGAGTGGGAGTTACCTGCTTGGTTCACTCTGTGAAACAGAAACAATGGTTTTGTGTAATCTGCTGAGTCCTGTGTCCACTAAGTAAAGGAACATGTCCAGATCACATGGAATGTTTAGAGCAGGAACCTCACACTCAGCTATGTGCTTTACATGGCCTGAAGGAGCCTGCTAAGTGGATGAACTGTGGTTCATAGGAGCTTTGTGCTGCAGGCTGGCCCTGCTTCTGCCTGCAGGTCAGTGGAACCAGCTACCCTTTTCATATGCATATAGTTCTCATGTGTCTTAGTCTCAGTTCTAATGCTGTGAAGAGACACCATGACCAAGGCAACTCATTATAGGAAAACATTTCATTGGGGGCTTGTTTACAGTTTTAGGACCTTAGTCCATCATCATCATGGTAGGGAACTTGGTGGCAATGGACATGATAGCAGTCAGATTGGTGCTAGAGAAGTAGCAGAGAGCTACATCCAGATCTGTAGGCAGGGAGAGAGAGAGAGAGAGAGAGAGAGAGAGAGAGAGAGAGAGAGAGAGAACACCAATCAGCCTGCCATATGCTTTTGAAATCTCAAAACCCAGCCCCAGGGACACACTTCCTTCAACAAGGCCATGCCTCCTAATCCTTTAAAAGAGTTCCACCCACTCCCTGTAACTAAGCATTCAAATATATGAACCTATTGGGGGGTAGGGGTGGGGTTTCTTATTCAAAACACTACTTTGTTCGAAATAGGGTTTTCCATATCAGCTGCTTTTTTTTTTTTTTTTTTGGTTCTTTTCGAGACAGGGTTTCTCTGTGAAGTTTTGGTGCCTGTCCTGGGTCTCGCTCTATCAACCAGGCTGGCCTCAAACTCTCAGAGATCCGCCTGGCTCTGCCTCCGGAGTGCTGGGATTAAAGGCGTGCACCGCTGCTGCCCAGCTTCAGCTGCTCGTATTATCATAAGTTTGGAGAGTGCCCTTGATGTTCAGGTGATCTGTGTAGATCTGGAGAGATGTGATGGTGGCCCGTCCTCCAGGGCTTGTGTGAGAGCAAGTAAGGCTGACAACATGAATGGAATGACCTCAGCGCTCATCCACTGGCACAAAGACGATTATAGGTGAGATTGGCAGTTATTGTAATTAATGGAGAATGAGCACTGGTACGGTAGGGCTGATGTTGACAGGACTACCTCCAAGGATGTAGCACTTGGGAGATGAGGCAAGAGGATCCAGAGTTCAAGTCCCGTCCAGGCTACATGAGGACCTCAGAACCAAGTCAAACAAACAATGAACAACAAGAGCCAAGTGGACAATGAAGGGACAATTGATCCTTCTGAGTTTGTGCTGGAGCTGTAGGCAGAAACTATATGAATAAGAACACGTCTGAAGTCACAGTAACTGGATACCAGTGTTACGTGACGGGTGGGATTCAGAGAGATTTGAAGGGAAGTTTACAACCTTCATATTTTATTCCTAATCTTTTCATACATAATGTATTCTCAAATAAAATGTTTTTAATTTTTTAGTTTTTTATGTACATTGGTGTTTTGTCACAGAACTGGAGTTACAGACAGTTGTGAGCTACCATGTCAGTGCTGAGAATTGAACCTGGGCCCTCTGGAAGAGCATTCAGTGCTCTTAACTGCTGAGCCATCTCTCCAATCCCTCAAATAAAATGTATCAAGCAATTGTCTTAAGTAAAAATCCCCTCTGAAGAACTTCATGAAACGTGGCTGGAGAGATGGCTCTGTGATTAAGGGTTCCTGAGGCTCCTGCAGAGGACTAGAGTTTGATACCCAGCACCTACACCAGTCTCTCAGAGCTGCCTGTAGTACCAGTTCAAGGGATCCCATGCCCTCCTCTGACCTCTGCAAACAACTGCATGTATATGCACATACACACATACATGCACATAAGTAAATAATAAAATATTTATAAAAAGAGAGAATGTAATAAATGAAGGCTTTCATTAAGAGACAATAAAAGAAGAAAATAAGTAATTATAGGTCTTGTATTAGCCCATTTATGTTGCTAGAATATCAGAGACTGTGCAATTCATAAGTTACAGAAATGTGTTTCTCACTGTGGAAGTCAATGTCTTTTGAATGTGGGATGTTCCCCACAGCCGCGTGTGTTTGAACATGTGGTTACCAGTTGGTGGCACTGTTTGGGAAGCTGTGAGACCTGAGGAGGTGGGGCCTTGCTGGAGGAAGCAGCTTTCAGCAGCAGGGCTTGATTATGATCCAGTCGCACTTCCTGTTCAGAGACAGAGACAGTTCAGTCAGCCACTCCACTCCTGTAACAATGACTTCACCACCAGAGAAGGCTGTGTCAATTGTGAGCAAGCACTCCAAGCCTTCCCCCTTCAGTTGCTTTTATCAGATACTTTATCCCAGCAATGAAAAAAAAAATGTGACTAATCCAAGGCCTAAATTCCAAGATAAGGGTGCAGCCTGGTTCAGTATCAGGTGCAGGAGAGGGATGCTCCATTTCAGGGGTGGTGTCTGTCTGGCTTGAGGACATGCTGCCTCTTGACAGGGTCCAAGCCTTCTGTAGGGACCTGAGTCCCATCTCGAGGGGCTCTGTTGTCATGAAGTAGAAACCTCCTGAAGACACACTTGGTCACTCCATTGCTCGGTGATCTCATTGCAACAGGCACTTGGAGGGTCACATTCAGAGTATTGTGTTACATGCCCAGTATAAATTGTGGGAGAGTGTTTCGAGTTAGCCTTTTATTGACTCCATGGCACCTTCTGCTTCCTGCTCTCCCCATGGTTCTGTATCCCCACCATGTATCTGTTCAAGTGTCACATGATTGTCTTCAGTTGGGAGTTATCCATGGTTAAAAGGTATAGATACAGTGAGGTGTGACACCCTGAGATCACATCGAAGGGCTCTGGTCTCCTTCCTGGCGCCTGTGTCTAAACCACACAGGTATGTTCCTCTTTCATAGTTTCCCCTTTCTTTTTAAGCAATGTGTCTACTCTGGTGACGTCCTGAAGCAGGCTTGTTTTGTGGTTCCTAGCTCTTCCTGCCAATCAAGTGTACTTAAGGATGGCACTTAAAGACCAGACAAGTACACATAACCTGAGGCTAGATCTTCTAACTCTCCCTTGCTTGGATACCAGATAAACTGCCTCATTAGAAACCAAGTGGGCCACTAATTCTTCCCTGTTGTAATCTTTTATCCTTTCACATTGGATTTTTGAGTATTGTACTTGTAGGTAGAGATTTCCCCAGACCTTGGTCCAAGGGTAACTGCTTCTTTCTTCATCCCTACAGAGTCCTTGTGATGCTCTTGGGGTGAGAGTGGATAATCAGCAAAAGATGTCTTCACAGTGCCTCCAACAGTTTTGGGCTTTTGTGATTTGGAAATAAGCTCAAACAGGGTGTTATAGTTTTGTGGTATCTATAGCCTTCACACTGTGAAGCTGCAGTTCTTTGATTGTACATCTTTCCAGAGCACTCTAAGCTGTTTGGGGAGGTTCATACTGTGTTCTATACCATGAACCACAGCTGTAGCAGATGGTTGGAAGACACTTGGTGCTCAGTATGTACTTACGTTTGTGCATATGCAAGCATATCCCACAGAACTGCAAGTTCCGTGCCGAATCATTAATCATATGATTAGATTTTGATAAAAACTGAAGATGGGGAATGGGCCTAACAATTCGTGTCTTAGCACACCTGGGGAAAGAACATTCAAAGCATGTCAAAGGCACAAAGATGCCCCGCTTGAGATCTTGGTGGTGCAGATACGTATAACCTGAGTGGAAAGAGTGAGTGACAAGGAAAGTTAGGACCACACAAAAGCTGAGAACTTCCGTTTCTGCATTTCAGGTGAGATATTTCCATTTTCTGTCTATTTTTCTTCTTATTAAGCATAGAAACCCACAGAAACAAGTCACTAAGTGCCCCATTCCGACTCAGATGGCATTTTTCAATAAGGGCACTGTTTCTTGTAGAGAATATCACATCTCACTAATTGTTCCGCAAATCCCTTTCTTAATTAAAATTAAAATCTTTATCCTAACAACCGATGATGCCGCTTGTGAATGTGTGTTGTTTCTTGTTCTTTAGAGGCAGATGCAGTGGGCACAACTTCTCTCTTCCTTTGGAGGAGTAACTCTGGTGAGGAAAATTTACAGCAATTGATTTTGTTTTGTTTGTAGCTGTGGCTATAAAAACTCTCAAGCAAAAGTAAACAGTACTCATGGGGCAAGGGCATGGTGGTGCATGGGCGCACCGTGCGCTTTATGGTCCTGATGATGTGAAGTCGAGTACAAGGTGTAATGGTTCCGATTGTACCATTTGTCTCTGCTTTGGGCTAAGTCGTATGCTCTATTGTGCCTAGTCTGGCTACAGTGGGACCGTATTTAATTCTCCGCTTGGTTACTCAATCCCCGAAAACAGCAAGTGAGCTTCTCAAACGTCAGGTACCAGCCCTGGAACAACACATTAAATACCAGAGATGTCTGAGTAACAGTAATGGTGGGAAAGTCTCTTGCAGTCTCGTTCTTTGTAAGAGGTTGAAGCAGGGGAGGGGGGGCGGGGTTAGCAAACGGGGAAGAATGGACTTTGTCATGTGCAAATATGGTGACCATAAATGGTGCTGGGGGCCTTGCCATTGTCCTCTGAGTCTGCCATGGGAGAAAGCGGGCCAAGGGGAAGAAAGACACGTTTGATAGAGTTGTGAAGAATGTTTGAATGGCGACTGGGTGTTGGGCATTGTCTTGCAGTGACCTCAATTCGGTACAGTAGAGACCCTTGAAGGCACTGTCTGAAGTCACAATACTGCCATTCTCCTCCGTTTAGTAAAAGGGATTAGTTAAAAGGGTGGCGTTCCGTGCCCAGAGTTCCAACTATTCCATGAAACAAAAGGCCCGAAATGTTTTTGAAGTTATTTTTAATTGAGTTGAACTAATTTAATAAAGGTCCTACGGAGGAAAAAAAAATCAAGGAATGTGATTGTTTTATGATTCCTCACAGATGGAGTGGACATTTATAGCTTGCTTTTCCTTTAGTGTTCCAGAGAACAGTAGCCCCATTTACAGCTACTGTGAGCAATTTAAAACTGCTCCAAAATGAAGTCTTTCAAGAAGTTGACAGCTTATAAATAAATCTGTCTGATAAAACTGAACATAAACTGCATCTGTGGTTAGTTTGCCAAAATTAATTCTACATTTAATTAGAGATAGCAGTCAAACATATTTAATAAAAAACAGTCTTGGAGAGTAAATCAAATGAAGTCAGTTTCTCGCAGACGTTAAGCTTTTTTTTTTTTTTTTTTTTTTTGAGTGATGAAAAGAGCTCACCTCTCTGATTCCCAGTCCTGTGGCACTGGGAGCTTCAGGGAGCCTGCAGAAGCCAATGAGTTCCACTCTGCTTCCAAAGGTTCCTCCATCAGCTAGGGTAAAGAGAGAAAATGATCATTTTGCAATTTCTCTATATTCATCATTGCATTTTACTTTGATGCCCTAAACATTAAACTCATAAGTCATAGGCATATTACTATGAATAATTCCAGAGACCAGCTGATTTGATACAAACTTGTAGACATATATGCAAGTATGTGAAATTCTCCTTTAAAGGGTTAAGATTTCTCTGGAAATCTTGACTTGTTTGTAGAGAGGTAGAGAAATAGATGATAGATAGGTAATATAGATAGATAGATAGACAGACAGACAGACAGACAGATAGATAAGCTGCGGTGCCGTTTCTTTCCAGGTAAAGACTTCGGATTTGCCTAATAAATATCTGTTCATGGCGTGCTACAGAGCTGTGGAAATGTGGGGACACACACACACAGATCACAGGTCTGACCCCGAGCAGCAGATACTGTTTTACAACAGACGTGACTGACGGTTCAAAGAGCAGACTAGCAGATCTTCAAACGTTGGGAAATTCAACAAAGTCCAAAGTACTGGGTGAAGTTTCCAGATGACAATAGAAACTGGCAACAAAAATCCCACCTGGTGATAAAAAGCCAGGAGGGTACAAGAATGCACACGGGGACTAAGGACAACGTAGCTGCATTTGTTTAAGAAGTGTGGTGTTTCTTTCTAGGAATGCTGGAAGTTGAGCAAACACTGTCCTGTATATCATGGGAGATAAAACTGCTATACTTAGCTAACATCAAATAGTTTGGATTAGAAGTTAAACATTTATTTATGAAGCTTAACGTGACAGTCATAGGATGATTAATCTAGACTGAATATGTTCCCAGATAGCTCCGTGCTTTGGTACTGTGTAGTTTTAAGGCTGCTTCTGACTAAAATGCATTAAGGCTTTGCTGCTTTCAGTTTCTCTAATACCGTTTCAATTTTACACGTTCAATATCCTTTCAGAAAAATAGGTTTTGAAAACACATTTATTTACCTTCTCGGTAACATCATCAAAATTTCGATGAGTTTGTTTTTTTTT
>CABHPH010092853.1:0-17832 GCA_902168325.1 Peromyscus nudipes
AGATAGAGATAGAGATAGAGATAGAGATAGAGATATATAGGCACAGAGGTAAATATCGGGCTACTTAAATAACAATTGACTCTGTAGGAGTGTGGCAAATATATCCTTTTGTTTGAATAAGTACTACTAAAACTTAACGTCTCACAAATAAGACTCAAGGTAAGAGAAATGGGTCTCTTGAGCCTTCATGGCCAATGATGAAGGCTTATTTGGAGAGCTTATACTTTTAATTGTCTCTGTCACTACACTTCCCTTATGCACTGTGTTCCAATCCAACCAGTAATCTTTTAAATTAAAAAAAAATTCAAACCAATTACTGTACCCTCCTCTCTCATACTCTCAACCATATTCCCTAAGAAAAACTTGGTAGAGATTTGCCAAAGTGAACAGCAATGGGAATTCTGCAGTGAACATGAGAGAGGCAAAGAGGATTGATCACTCTTGGTAGTCTTTCAGGAAGTACAGCTTTTCACTAACAACAACAATCAGGTGTAGTTTACATCTCATTCTTAATTGCGACTGCACAGTCTCAAGCTGTTGTCTGTCTGCTAAATATGTATAAAGTAAAGGAGAATCAGCAACAAGAGACATCTTCAATAAATAACTACTGTCCCTGGTCCAAAGGATGCTGACCTGCTTTGCAGCAATGACTCATTGGCCCTCCAGCCATCTGTCACCTCCAGGCTCCATCCTCTTTATGCAGCTCTGATCCTGGCCAGCACGATACTTCAATTACCAAACATGTAAGAGTCAGCTATCTATCCCCATCAAAAATCACATCGGTCTACAGGCTCTTAGACCTCTTATTTAGGTCCTAACTTCTCTCTTTACTTTTTGCTCAACTTTATCTCCCCACGTTGCAGAATATTTGATCACACTGTGAACCCCGAGATTGTGTTATTTACTGGAAAAACCTGTTTCTAGTTGTGATGTGGCTCAGCCCTAGCACACATCTTTAATCCAAGAGTTTTCTACTTGAGTATTGTAAACAGGATTAAATAAAGTCAAGCATACGTTAAAAGGCAGACCAAGCAACCAGTTGAGAGGAAGTAACCATAGAGAATAAGATGGAGTCAGTAGGATGGATAGAGAGATGCACACAAAGTAGAAGGGAGGGATATTCAGTTTGAGAAGTTTTGTTTGAGACGGTGTAGAAGAAAGCTTGCTTTCTCAAATGTTGGCAGAAAAGGAAGGTCACCTGGGTGCTTTCTCTGCCTCTCCAAGCTAGTAGGCTTTCACCTAGCATCTGGCTCCTAAGTCTTTATTGGTAAAATTGAACAACTAAGATTTAGTCAAAAACAACATTCCACTGATTATCATACAAAGCCAAGTTCCTTTCCATATACCAGACATGCTGTGTTTATTTCTTCTCCTTTACAACTCTACCTATTCCCTTTTCTGCTCTTCAAATCCTATATATTGTTTAAGAAGTCCACTTACACACCTAACTTCTCCATCATCACTTACTGTTTAACCTAGCAGGAAGTTTTCATACTTCTTTGGAACTCTTAATGAGACTCATCAGCCATCAGAGTACCTGGAACTATTTCACCAGCAAAATTGCAAAGGACTTTTGCCCTGCTGAACTCTATTATGGAAATGGAGAACTCATACTGCATGTGTTTTACTTAAAAAAAATTTCTGACACTTCGGTAACAAACATAATGAGAGACAAGGGAAAGATTACCCTAATGAGAATTACTAATGGAAAACGCATGTGCATTAGCATTGGCTTTGAACCTCTATGAGTTAGAGATATATATATTTTGATTCAAACAACTAATATGTATGTATAGTAATTTTTGTTGAATATAGGTTGTATTTATTTTATATTTTTAATTAAAATAGAATTACATCACTCTTCACTTCTCTTTCCTTCTCCAATCACTTGAGACAATGATTTCTCAAACTATGCAAGAGACGTAAAATTCAGTACTTACAAAGTGACCTCTCGGTTGTAACAGGGGCAAATGTATAGCATGTCTGTCTCAATTTCTTCCCCTGAGAAGTGGGACCAACATCACTCAGTGCTAGATCACTTTACAATTAAACCAGATTATATGTGGAAGAGAACATTGCAAAGTTTAAAAAATTATTCTTAAAATACTGAATCTTCTCTAGGCAGGCCTTGTACCAAATCCTGGCCGAACACATGCTAGAGAAGCCACCCTACCTGAAAATGACACCCTGTTTAAGGGATATTATGACTTAAACAAAAACCCTTACACACACAGAAGGTAGAACTTTCAGCTTTTATTCACATTTTGATAAAATTAAGGTTCAAGCTCTTCAAAAAGAAGCTGTTGTAGCTATCCGATAGCATGCTGTCTGTTTGCCCTTTCTGTGGTGTCAGACCAGACACAGGAAGTGCATCCTCTAATCCTCACGAACGTCTTTAATGACACTCATTGCAACAAACAGAAGCTCTGAATGCAACAGTTGACCGTGTGTCAAAAGGTTAATCTTACAGCAGCTCCTTCCTGACACTGGACTTCTCTGTGCAGATCTGGACTGTTCCAGATGGTGCCACTCCATGGGTGGAAGACAGGGTAGATTCCCTTTATGGAATATGAGTCTCACACCAGCTTTTCTCAGTCCTTAAACTGGAATGCTTAAATGCCATGATGCTTCAAAAAATGGATTTCAAAAAATATACATTGATCTTTGCCATCCAGACATTTAAATTTTTTCTTATTTATGAGTAAAAGTAGTTTTATGTATCTTCTAGGTTGAGCAAATTTGACTGTTTCTGAGTACTAAGTAGAACATTGGAATTCTCTTATAAAGTTTGCTTAAAAAATGCAACAGGATAAAGACTAGTTTTTTTGAGTATCAACAGCTGAAACCCTTGAAAGTAGCTTGGGTAAGGCTAACTACTTGGTCTTTGTCCAGGGTCTGCCTGTCCTGTCTTCTTTCTTGTCAAATACTATGCAGAAAATGCAGGCATCAATCTGTAGCAGGGGTTCTCAACATTCCTAATGCTATGACCCTTTAATACAGTTCCTCATGTTGTGGTGACCCTCAACCATAAGATTATTTTCATTGCTACTTTATAAGTGCAATTCTGCTGCTGTTATGAATCATAATGTAACTACCTGAGTTTTCCAATGGTCTTGGGCAAACTCTGTTAGAAGATCTTTTGACCCAAAGAGGTCGAGACCCACTGAGTATAATGCACTCTTTCTGCTGTGGTTCTTCTCATCCCCATTTCCTCAAAGCAGACATCTCCCTTAGATGACAGGCTAATTACTTCCAGATACCCTTCTAAGGAAGCCGGTGGACTTATCTCTTATGTTTCCTGTAGAATGACCTTCACTAGGAAGGAACTTCATAAGTATTACTTCTACAGTTTCAATAGCAAGTAATGAAACTGTTAAGTGGGCACTATGCGAGAATATTTTACGAAGCACTTTTTTAGCCCCTCCCACAACGTTCTTCATTGGATAAAGAGAAATTCAAGAGGGCAGTTTCCCAGAGGAAGGTGCCATTTCCATGGTGCTTCCTACTTCGATAGCAGATGAATTTTATTTTTTTCCATTTTTTTTATTTTGTGCATCATAGTGCTACCAAAAACCAGTCTCATAAGACTTAAGAGAAAAGTATGTACTGTAGGGCTTGTTTCTTCAACTCTGTTGAAAGCTGTGTCAAAAATTCACTCCATTAAAGAAACAGAGCTCAGAAGGAAAAAGGCATGGTGTTAATAATGAAGTGTTAGATCTGCTTAACAAATGACCTAGAACACGATGCCTGATGACTCCATAGACAAGGCAAGGCAGGTGTCCATCTGGGATTTAGTTAATAAGAGCCACTTGCCTTTCTATGAATTAGGTTTTTCAAATGCAAATTTTCCAGAACCCTTTTCTTCATCTATAAATGGGGCCAAGAGTATGTGGACTTGGAAAAGAGAGAATTGTATGACAACTTACAACTAAAATTACAATGTCTGTCTCTGAGCTAATCAGCTGGGTTACAGTACCTAAATACTAAACAATCACTAAGGAAGGGATGTTAGGAACCTACCATTACAGAGTCTGAGTAAAGGAAATTATCCTTAACAATGTGGTCAGGTTTCATCCAATCATATGAAAGACTTTTAGAACAAAACCAAAGTTATTCTGGCAGAGAAAAAACTTCAAGACCGTTGTCATAGTTTCTACCATGAGAGTCCCAGCCTGCCCCACATCTCAGACAGTACCCACTGCATGAGCCGATTTACTGAAATAGAACACTCTCCCCCACCATCTCTGTGTATCCACTTGGATCTGTTTCTCTTAAGCAGTGCTTCTCAACCCCTAGGTCGCAACTCCTTTGGGGGTTCAAATGACCCTTTCACAGGGGCTGCATGTCAGATATCCTGTATATCAACTATTTACAATCAGATTCATAGCGGTAGAAAAATCACAGTTATGAAGGGGCAACAAAAACCATTTTACAGCTGGGGTCACCACAACGTGAGGAACTGTGGTAAAGAACTGCAGCATTAGGAAGGTTGAGAACCACAGCTCTAGAGAAAGGCAAGGGACATGGTTCTCCGTACTGCAGTGCTTTTTACAATACAGCAAAAGAGTCCATGGATGAGAAAGACAGGGAAGAGAAAACACCCCACAGAGTCTAAAGGGAAAATGACACGGTGCCATTGCTTTCCTTTCTTTCAGACAAGGCATTATAAGTAAATAAATAATAAAAACAAATCACCTTTATTTAATCTACCCAATGGAAAAACTACAATAGAGGTCAAATTAATATCCTCAACATGCCACAGATTTTGCTAGCACTGAAGCCCAGGTTCCCTGACCTCATGCCCAATGAAACTTCTCTTTCTAGTAAAGATTCTATCTGGGTTGCTAAACCTATAGGCAAATTGTATGTGAAATTATGTAAAAATATTAACTTGTTTTCCAGATCAATTTATATTGAAATTTTACTGGTAAACATTTCTTGGTTACCAACAAGAATTGATTGATAACACTTCCATGGTACTGACTTTCAATATCAAATCTCTAAGTCCCTCCCTGTGTGCTACCTGAATAGCATGGTTACTAGGTCATCTGAACCTCCCTAAAGACTGTCAGAGCCCTCTGTACGGCTCTAGCCTGGTTCAGTACTTGTTAGGTTGTATATATTTTAACATGATGGTTTGTTCAAATGCTTCTTTGGTGTTCCTGAAAGGCACTGATTTTGATCTTGCTCACTGGGTTCTCATGATCCAGGCAGACCAGGCATGAAAGCAGTCTTCAGTGAATAAAAATAAAAAGGCACGAATTTTGTCTGAGGCTTCTTCCTTCATCTTCTTTTTTCTATTTATCTCACCCTGATATCAATGCTCTACAAATAAACACTGGAATTCCTGCCCTCTCTTTCCCACTAACTCCCTTCTATCAGTGGCAAAACTTGAGCACCAGAGGTTGTTACAGAAAGCAGGGTAATTCTACTCAGTGGCTGCCCTGGCCACACTCTCTAACAGTATGACCTTACAAGAGGATTGAGGGTGGGCAAGGAGGTAGGACCAACAAGGGATGAGAGAAACAGGCCTGGGTGAAAACAAGGTAAAACAGCACAGCTGTTTGAAAGTGCCATAACAAACTCATTATTCTGTATCCTAACCTAGTCAATACAAAGTGTAGCATACAGGCTTGAGTGTTCCTAAGTATAGGATGGAATGAAATGCAAGAAATCAGGATAAAAGCCACAGTTGGCCTACTTAAAACCACTTAAAGCAGCCATTAGTCAGGGCAGTTGGTGCCTTGCCCTTCATTTATTTATTTTAATAATTTAACTTTATTTTTAAGTGCACTGGTGTGAGGGTGTCAGATCCCCAAGAACTGCAAACTCTTGTGGTCCAAGTAAAATCCTTTTTCCTATGAGCAATGAGAGAGTACATTAGCTTTGTTATTACTCAAAATAAAAAAAATCATTCTCTAAATGATATAAACAATAGAAATTTATCTCTCCAGTTCTGAAGGCTAGAAAACTAAGATTAAGGTAGTAGTATAGTGACGCTTTTTGAGGGCTAGTCAGCTGACTTGAAGGTAGTTGTCTTCCCATTGCATCCTCATGTGGCATAGGCTCTACCCTATAGATCTCATCTAACCCTAATTCCAAGTCGATGATCTCACCTCCAAGCAAGATCACATTGCATTGAAACTCCCACATTTAAATGGGGGTAAAGGGGATATGAGCACTCAGTCTATAGCAAGGAGAAACATGATTGAAATTATATGCTGAAAGTATCACTCTAGATATTCTTAATACAAAGCCACTGAGCCACATGAGGGTCCTGTATCATGGAGGGATTGTGCATCAGGAAGAGGGTCCACTGCTGCTCTGAGGCCTACACAAGGCATTTTCCTTTGATTTGTGAGACCACAGTGACTGTCACAAGGCTGGCATGCAGAAAAGAACATACGGCTTCTCCCTGGAAGCAGTCCCACATGCCTCAAGCCCCAAGATTGTTAATAAAAACATCCTGTTCTCCCAGTAAGGTTGATGAACATATTCTTTAAAAATATTCGGCTGCTTTTTCTTTTTCCCTCTTATTTTCTCTTTGTTGCTTCTGTTCCCTCTCTTATAGCAAGCACATAAAGTCTTCCGTGGCACTAAATTTTCCAAGACCTGAAGAAAATTTCCTAATAAATTATTTTAAAGTTTCCTTCAAATTGTGTTTCTTTTGAATAAGATAGCTAATTCACTCTTAATGACAATTTTTTAAACTCAGATAGCATGTTTAACCTGTCATCAAATTCAAGAAAATCTCTTTAGTACAGTGAAAGGTTTTAGATGCCTAGACTCTGTTGGGGAGACAGCTCTACTCCAGGTAAAACAAGGAGGAAGGTCTCCTTAGAAATGACTGCTGTGGGCATCTTCTCTTCCTAGTTAAGTCCAGAAACGTTTCTTTATTCTTACAACAAATTAATTTTAGTTGAGATCTGATGAGCATGCCCACATAGAAAGCAGATTTTCTGCATCACCAGAGAGAATGAAGAGGCAAGAGTAGTTTCTCACAGAAATCTAGCACATTATTTCAAGCTCAAAAATGTACACCTAGCTATGAAAAAATTAATAGTTAGCCACACTTGCTGCAGATGTTTCTAAGTAAAAGAATAAAATGTGACAAGTATCCCCTTCTCCCTGTTGTCCTATGGGGTAGTAGTAGGGGGGTGGGGTACGTTCCTTATCTTGTTCTGGAGTTCTCCAAATCAGAGCCTGAGATATGGATGGAGTGCACCAGCTTACTGGTTGGTGGTACTAGTAAGCTCAGAGAGGAGCAGGAAGAGAGGAGCAGGGGTAAGACAAAGCCACGTTGAGGGGGTGGGTTCGTGGGCACTGAGACTCTGTCCTATAAGGTTCCTTGCAATTGCAAGTGACATCATTCTGCCTGGACTCACAACCCACTAAGTTCTTGAGAACAAGTTACTTCTGCTGTAGCATAGTGGCCCAATACCTAGTCATAGATGAAGAAAACTAATTAGACATCTACAACACACCCTCCAAGTCTCAGAGACTATCCTAGAGGCAGAGAGTATAAGAGCCAGAGGTAGGGTGGAAGAGTTATATAGCCATTTCATCTTGAAATTGAAGCATTCCATCCTTGAGGGAGGCTCATCAAGGCTGAGGAATTTAAACAACCAACAAGTCTCAGGAAGTTTCTGAAACTAACAGGATTCATAAGAACATCTCCAACATTATATAAGCAGTAACAACTGTTGGGAAGAAATGACTCTCCCTCTGGTCAAGTCCCTGGCAATTTGTTCAGGAAATGCCAGGGATGCAGCTCTTGTACTTTGTCACTCATGCTGGGGTGGCTTTCCTATGATGTAGCTACCTTTGAGTCATCTGTGCTCTTTTAAGTAATTCCTCACTCCTATAGGTAACCCGAGTAAACTTGGGTACAATGATTATTTTGTATGTCATTAGAATTCTATCTGGATTGAATGGACTTTGTTCACATCTCATCAGGAAACACAGAACAGTAGCAAATGGAGAAGATGAAGAAATCCCAAGCTATAGAGACTCATCAGCGTAATGAGAAGCTTTGTTTCTGCAACTTCTAACCAAATACTAGCTGAACATTAAGCTCCCCTAACAGAGAGGTCCTCACTAGAGGAATTAAGTAAAATCACATCAGTCTGGAAGACACAGATGTGTCTGTACTAGATCTCGCCAAGAAAGGCTGGACAGGGAATCTCTGAGCCACTGAAGATTTGCTGAACTCAGGACAAACTGAAATCCATGCACTGTGAAACACACACACCCAACTTCCCAGGAGAGTTTAAACACCAATTTGATCAAAACACTTTAGGCAGACCTGGAGACGACTCCAAGTAAATAAATCAGACCCAACAGATAAAAGACAGAACAAAATAACACCACAGGCTACATGCTGTAGGGAAAAAAGAGTTCATCTAGCCAATTGCTAAATATACATACAAATGATCAAACAAATGATATCAACAAACTTCCAGATGATGAAATCAGTACTTAGAGATACAATATTATCTATACACAAAGGTTTTTTTTTTAAGAGATTTCTTGCTTTTCTTCTTAATAATAGTTTCTTTCTTCTTTTAAGAATTTCATATAAAAGCACTATATCTACCTTGTGGGGGACCTGCCCCACCTTTCCTTGGGTACTCTTGAGGAGGGAGGGATAAGAAAATATCAGGCAAAATGATAGGCCTAGTTGAGAAGAAGAAAGACAGAAACACAAGATGGCTTTGGGAGCCATCTGGGTCAATACCCAAAAGCCCAAAACTTTTTTCAAAAGGGCTTTTTATAGCAATGTCAAGGGGTGAGGCAAAAGACCTCCCCTTTGCTAGATACAGCCAAGTGTAGACCTTTCCAAACACCTGGTAACCAGGCCTATGGTCAAATCATCCCCTTATGCAGCCCTGCTGGGTAAAGCAAGTCCAGATTCTCTGACCCTGAGTAATTTGGGCCTCCACACTACCTCACTCCTGTTCTGCCCTTCCCTTGTTCCAATTCCTCTCATCCACCCCTAATCAATGGTCTCTTCTTTAATCTTTATTGTTACATGTATATACAAGCATACAAGTGTATGTGTAAAGGGTTTTTTTCAACCAAAACTTGTATGTACCTTGCATAAAAAAACAACATATACAATCAAAACAAAATCAAACAATGAACAATCACTAGACAGCAGGCAGTTCCTCTGCATGGCCCAAATGTTGGATAAAAGACTTAAAAGGCTGCCATTAAAAATAAATTCAAGGAAATAAGACATGATGATAACGTTTTACTGATCAGAGGCCATGAGTCAAAGTACACAAAACTTGTGGAAACCAAATGAAAATTCTTGAGTAAAAAGTACAATAACAAAAACAAAACGAAACAAAAAAACCTCAAAGAAGGCTAAGTGATGCTTTGCATGAGCAGAAACAAGAACTGGGGTAGCTGATGACAGATGATTAAGTAGTCCAAAAAAAGAGAAGCAAAAAAAAAATAAATAAAAAAAATAAAGCAAGAAAGAAAAATCCGAAGCGCCTAGGAAACATGCAACTATCAAATGAATGAACATGTTCGTTCTGAAAACTCAAGAAATGAGGAGAGAAAGGAACACAAAGAACAGGCAAAGAACCAATGGAGAAAACTTTCAAGTTGGCAGAGAGTATTTCTAGATGTTTGAGGCACACAAGTCTGGAAGTGCTAAGACCCACACCAGACAGGTGAAAAGCTAAAGGCCAAAAATCAGTTCTTGAAATCCATAAAATACAACTTACTGACTTTTTACAGTGAACATGCAGAAGGATTGATGGCTGGCCTCTCACCAAAAACACCAGAGGCCAAAAGGCAGGAGGGTAACATGTTCAAGGTGCTAAGTCAGGAAGATGTGCATTTCTCTTTAGAGAGAGACAAAAATCCAGGAAAACAGGTATCTGAGAAGAGTCGGTGGGTAACAGGAAACTCGAAACAAACGCAGGGTGAACGGGGACGTGACAGCTAGAATGTGAAGAGCAAGATGAAGAGCAAAATAATAAATACGTAAGTTGTCATTATGTCACTTGTTCCAAGATGGTACTGGAAACCTGCTATTTCATGAAGGGGATGATAATACAGAAAATCATTTATGAGAAATTCAAGGCTCTTTCATCTCAGCAGGCTACTGAGAGACATTCCTTAACCTGATCTGCCAACAACAACTTTGTATTTAAAGCTGATCTATGGAAAACGGAGAAAAGCATTTATTCATTGAAAAAATTCTGACTTAATTATTAATATCAATTTACAAACACATGCCATGTGGGTAAAGTTGAAGGCCAAGGCCATGCCACCAGAGAATTCATTCACTCAAATGTTTTACTGAATATACAGGAGATGAAGTTTTATTTTGTTGTTGTTGTTGCTGCTGCTGTTTTAAGCAGTGAACACAAGAAGTGCTGAAAGGCTCTTCTCTGTAATTCCAGAAAAATGCCTTATGTGGCACCGGTAAGTCACATTAGGATATCCAAGAAAGCGGGCATGACATGTCAGTAAAGCTGGGGTAAAAAGCAGCAGCTGGTTCCATTGTGAGCATCCTGGTTGCACATTTCTCACCTGCATTTGACACCTCATCCGGAATCAATCCTGCTTGCTACTGTCAGATAGAAACATAAATTTCTGACAAAAGAAAATGGGTAACTGATAAGGAACAGCAGTGATGGTAAATGGTGCCTGTATCAGACAGGGAAGAGAAGAGACACCCCCCCAGGGGGGGGGATGAATGCTAATGAGCCATTTTAAACAGAAAATCTATAAACCAGTTTTACTTCATATCCAGAGGCAGTAACAAGTATGCAATGAGCACTTCCAAGATAAACTGGATGCTCCTGAGCGTGTGAGGAAATGTCTTCTTTTGGCTAATGGGACACTGGTCTAAGTGTTGGTCTATACCAGAGAAAATTGACAGGTAACCTTAAGAGGTAAAGTGACATTGCATATGAGAAAAACTAGTATTTTTATAAAAATGAAGAGCAATAATGCTCACTCAGTAGGAAGTAGTAATAATTACATTTGTCTTTACTTGTCAGGCACAGACTAAGTGTATGTTACATAAACAAGGACCTGGCTACAGTGGCTCACATCTTCATTCCCAGCACTTGGGAAGCAGAGGCAAGCAGATCTATATGAATTTGAAGCAAGACTCATTTACATAGTGAGTTCTGAACTAGCCCGGGACTACATAATAAGACCTTTTTTTAAAAAAAAAAACAAGAGGAGTTAGGAGACAGACAGCCTAACATTCACATTTTCTGGGTAACAATCCTTTGACTTCCTGGTTACATCAACTTGGGCAAAGGTTTCACCTTCTCAATGTCCCAAGATTCCTCATATATTGTGTTAGTTAACTGTGTTATCATTGCTAAAGTAATTTCCAGCCAAAACAACTTAAGAAAGCAAGGGTTTATTTTATGTCACAATTCCAGGGTAGATTCCATCATGGCAAGGGAGTTATGATGACAAGCACTTGAGGCACCTGGTCATGTTTCACCACAGGAAGCAAAGGCAGGTGAAGGGTATGCCCAGCTAGCTTCTCCTTTTATGCAGTCTAGGACCTAGGCTCAAGGAATGGTGGAAATGATATTATTGTATCATAAATTACAAATAAATTACCACCGAAATTGTATGAGTCTAATTATAAGAATACCTGTAAAAAAGATAGAATTGGGGTGCGCAGTAAGACTTTGTCTCAAATAAACTACAAAGGTAAAGCAAAGAAAAATAGATGAGAACCAAATGTATTAAAATGATCTTCGGTGAGAGAATTTCCTTGGGTTTGTACATTTCATAATGAATACATATGACTTTTATAATTCTAAAAGAAAAGCTGAAATGTCAAGCTCCATAAAAAATCTAGATGTTTCCTTGTCAATGCTGGTTACTAGAACCAGATAGGGGAGATAGTATGTATGTGTCTAAAGGTTAACATCAAAATTAGAAGCCAAGTAAACTCCCAGGGCAGAGGGCTGCAGAGAGACCGTAAGCCCCTGCAAATGAGCAGGAAGAGCCAGTAAAGAGCAGGTGTACTTCCCACACCCCTACCTCACTGTAGCTGATGTGTCCAGTGCAAACCAGGAATAAACGTCTCACTTCCTTTCTCCATCATGCTCCCAAAGAGGAAGAAGAGCACACAGTCAATTCACTTCCAGGGCAATCTCTGCAGCATTGGCTTAGTACCAAGTTAATCTTCTTGTATGAATGTGACAGAAGATGGTATAACAATTTAAATCTTCAAATTGAAGGTAGATTAAAACCAACTCCTTCTACTGATGAAATACAGTTTTCTCACTGATGGCTGTGTGTACTTATTGTTACCAACTCTATGAACAAAATACTCAAAGATAGATGAGAGTCTCTGTAACATCAAAATAGAAATGAAAAGGACTCTATTTACCAAAAGAAGATGCATATAACCTATAACGGAGTGAAACATTTCTCCATGCCTCATAAAAATGCATAATCTTGCCAGTTAAAAGCAGAATAAATAATCAAATGTGGGAAAGAATCTTCACCTTCACAAGGCACTGTACTTGAAATATGAATAACCAACCACAAGGGCATTGAAACTTCCAAATATACAGCTAACGTTATGATGCTGTTTTCTTCTTTATATTTATGAGCTGCCTTGACCTTGGCAGCTCACAAAAACAATGATTAGAATTAGGCCTGGAAATTGTTTCTAGGAACAATCCAGAAATAGGTGACTCATGCATACAGGGATTTATGTTTTAGAAGTTACAGTTTCACTTATTTAAACCAAGTTAGAAAGAAGAAATATTGGGGCTGTAGGGAGATGATAAAGCAACATTTGCTGACTGTGGCAGAAGGCACTTCATTTTCACAACTCTAAAGACTAGGTTGATTAGACTGTTCCCAGTATACTCAATGAACTTAAATGTAATCCTCAAGTATATATGTGCATCTGTGTCTCTGTGCTTACTAAATAAGACAGCAAGAATAAAGACTCTTTAGGATAAGAACAGTATGTCTCATTCTTCTGACTCCTCTATTTAAATTCTTGATATAAATTTGACCCATCAAAGCCAGTGGAAGGAAGGATGGAAGGATAGAAGGAATTAATATATAGGTCATGGGCAGAAAGGACGCTGCTCATTCCCCACACTAGTGTTTCTCAAAGCAGAACCACCTGAGCCAATTCCAGAAACTAATTAAAACCTCATTATCCTGGACTATCAGGTGAGAATACTTGAAAGTGGAGCTTAGGAACTCCTGTGTAAGTGCAATAAATACAGCCACGCAGTACATCCTTCCAGGGCTGACCTCAGTAGCATGTTAGATCAATAAACAGCATCTCCTCTCCATTTCTTCTGCTGCTGGCAAATCAATGGGATGCTTCTAAACCACAGTAAGATGCTCTAACACCCTGTGAGTGGAGAGCAGCCTAATCGGGCGCTGCAAAAGGATGGCTCTGGATTTTGCCTCTGCTTTCTGCTGAACGTGTTTACTGCATGCTCCATATGGCAAATGCTAAAGTCTTACCACTGCCATCTGGAGATGCAAAGTATTCAGCAATGAAAATATCAGTAGAGATGTAGAATGCCCTGCTTACAAGACGAGTTCACGTAGAAATTCAGTTGTCTTTTACAAGAGCCGAGTCTAAATAGTGGTAGAGAAAACACATGAAATGTGAACTCAATGTGTATTTCCACACCTGTGGTCACCACCATGCACTGAAACTCATTAAATATGTGGGACCCAGAGGTTTCGAACAGAAATTGTAAATTGAGATGATTTAAGACATAACATCCTTCAGAATAAAGGACAGGACCAACTGTGGATACATCTTTGACTAGCACCTCTAATCACACCAGCACATCTACAGTGCATTATCGCATATTGAGTTTTTTAATTTCACCTCCTCAGAACTAGGTAGTACCCAGCAATCACTGCATGCTTCTCTCAGTGTTACAATCACCATACTTCATCCTGGGAGTTTCCAGAAGAGACAGAGCAGACTCTTCTGATTCCTTAGCATATGGTGTGCATCTGGCTCCTAAAGAAGGCAGGTAGACTTCTTCTACTATGTACCACAAACCAGCGATGAGACAACTGAGCCTCACAGAGATCTTGAAAGCTGAGATAGGAAGGAAGGAAGCAACATGATTTTAAAACTGAAGTGGGGCTACTGTGGAGTAGGAATTAGACTCAGCTCACAACTGCACTAGAGAAATGTGGATGGCAATTAGTAGGGGACAGCTCAGCCATCATAAATACACTATAGTTGTAACTACACCCCAAAATGTCTAAAACAGGAAATATATTCTTCGAAAGGGAGATGTATACTGGAAGAGTTTTGGGTAGAGATGGAGACTCAGCCACATAACTGTATGGTTTTTTCTTGTGAAATTCTGAGCCTCCTGCCTCCACCTTTTAAAGTGCTGGAACTTTACTCTTCCTCTGAGGTGCCAAAGTACTCTGCCCACACAATACCCTCAGCAAAGCCTTCACTCTACTGCCAATATTTTTACTTCAGTCTGCCTCATGCATCAGTCAGCTATTTGAAAACAAGACACATAGTCTTAGTCCTCTTTTTTTTTCCCAAGTGCCCTTCCACAGTACCTAGAACATACTAGAAGCACAAATACTTGTTAAATTAATATGTATTAAATTAACAAATGCCAGTTAAACTGTTAAAAAATTAAAAATTACCATAATGGTATCTCTCTCTCTCTCTCTCTCTCTCTCTCTCTCTCTCTCTCTGTGTGTGTGTGTGTGTGTGTGTGTGTGTGTGTGTGTGTGTCTGTGTGTGTGTACAATTTATAAGTGTCCCCCCAAAAGGCTACATTGAAGCCCTGCTCTCCAATTCATGGATCCAATCATTGCAAGTTTATCCTGAGGACTCTGACTTAATTAATTAATTAATCCGTTGGTAGATTCATAATTTGATGACATTACTGGAAGATCACGGACACTGTTAGAAGTGAAGCCTATTTGAAAGAAGTAGGTCACAGAGGGTTGTGCTTTTGAAGGGTACATCATGCCCTTGGCTTCTCTGGGCCTCTCTCTGCTTCTCAGTTGTCATGAGGTGAGCAGTTCTGCCCCATCATGTCCTCTGCTTTGACAAGATCCAAAGTAAATGAGCCAGCTGAGCATAGACTGAAACCAGGAGCCTCAGTGAATCCTTTCTCCACAAAACTGTTTTAACAACAACAACACACTGACCAACACCCAGGTCAGGTCACTATACACAGACTCAGGTTTACAGTCATACTAAAATCCCTTTTCCTCAGATGCATTCTTTACATTCACATGTTAGTCTCTACACTCACTCAAAAGCTTTTTTTTCTGATTTTTTTAATTAAGAAATTTTGTATTCATTTTACACACCAATCAAAGATCCCCCTCTTCCCTCCTGCCCCCCAGCTTCCCCGCCAACCCATCCCCCACTCCTCCCCACAAGAAGGCAAGGCCTCCCATGAGGAGGCACATCCAGCAGAGGCAAGTCCAAGCCCTTCCCCTTGCCTCAAGGCTGCACAAGTGTACCATCATAGGTAGTGGGCTCCAAAAAACCCCCTCATGCACCAGGGATGGATTCTGATTCTACCGCCAGGAGGCCCCCCAAGCAAATCAAGCTACACAATTGTCTTGCCATGCAGAGGGCCTAGTCCAGTCCCATGCAGGCTCCACAGCCATTGATTCAACTTTCATGAGTTCCCACTCGTCTGGTTTGGTCATCTCTGCAGGTTTCCCCATCATGATCCTGATGCACTTGCTCATAGAATCCCTCCTCTCTCTTCCAACTGGACTTCTGGAGCTCTGTCTGGTGTTTGACTATGGATCTCTCCATCTGCCTCCATCAGTCATTGGAGTAAAGCTCTGTGATGACAGTTAGGGTATTCAACGATCTAATCACTGTGGCAAGCCAGTTCAGTTCAGGTACCGTCCCCACTATTTCTAGTAGGGTAGCTATCGTAATATCTAACAAAATAGACTTCAAGCGAAAATCAATCAAAAGAGACCGAGAAGGACATTACATACATACTCATCACAGGGAAGATCCACCAAAATGAAGTTTCAATTCTGAACATTTATGCCCAAATACAAGGACACCCACATATGTAAATGAAGCAGTACTAAAGCTTAAATCACACATCAAACCCCACACATTAATAGTGGGAGACTTCAACACCCCACTTTCACCACTGGACAGATCTGCCAGCTTGAAACTTAACAGAGAAATAAGGGACCTAACAGATGTTATGACTCAAATGGACTTAATCAATATCTACAGAACATTCTACCCTAACACAAAAGAATATTCCTTCTTCTCAGCACCCCATGGAACCTTATCTAAAATCAACCACATACTCAGCCACAAAGCAAATCTCAACAGATACAAAAAAAAAAAATGGAATAACCTCCTGTATCCTACTGGACCACCATGACTTAAAGTTAGATTTCAACAACAACAAAAATTTCAGAAAGCCTACAATCTCATGGGAATTGAATAATGCTCAATTGAATCACCAATGTGTCAAGGAAGAAATAAAGAAAGAAATTAAAGACTTCCTAGAAGCCAATGAAAATGAATGTACAACATACCCAAACTTATGGGACACTATGAAAGCAGTGCTAAGAGGAAAGTTCATGGCACTAAATGCCCACATAAAGAAGTTGGAGAAATCTCACACTAGTGACTTAACAGCACACCTGAAAGCTCTAGAACAAGAAGAAGCAAAGTCACCCAAGAGGAATAGACTCCAGGAAATAATCAAATTAAGGACCGAAATCAATAAAATAGAAACAGAGAACACTACAAAGAATCAGTGAAACAAAGAGTTGGTTCTTTGAGAAAATCAACAAAATAGACAAGCCCTTATCCAAACCAACCAAAAAGACAGAGAGAGAGAGAGAGTATCCAAATTAACAAAATCAGAAATGAAAAGGGAGACATAACAACAATGAGGAATCCAGAGAATCATCAGGTCATACTTCAAAAACCTATACTCTAAAAATTGGAAAATCTGAAAGAAATGGACAATTTTCTGGATAGGTACCACATACCAAAGTTAAAACAAAAGCTCTTAATGATGCTGCCCGGTGGTCCTTTAAACACAGTGGAGATAAATACACTAATGGTTCATTCCTGATAGAATGAAGAACACAGTACCAGAAACAGGCTATTACCCAAGGCCTTGCTCTCTGTTGAGGAGTATCACATGCTTGTGTTCTTGTCTTTGCACAAATCACACATCTTTGGTTTCATGAACATGCTACACGAGAAACAGGTTCTTATGGCTAGGACTAGGAAGCTGGTAAAATGTTTTTTTAAATATTGGTTTCTAACTGTGTGTATGAGATAGCTGACAAATGATTCTTTCCAACTTCATTGGTATTCCTGGAAAAGGAAAATGTCAAAATGTCCAAAGTGGTTTAGCTTTTCAGAGAGTATTGCTGCTACCCAAACACTATTCACAGATGACATTATTGGCTTTCTAGTCACCAATTAGTTCATTTGTACCATGGCAGATTGTGCTTTCTCTTTGTGAAACTCAAGCGAATAAAACAGCTTCTTCCAGGCCCCCACACATCCTTCTTGGGCCTCAAATAAACAAGCCTTGGAAAATATTTCAACACACACCACAAGATTTTTCTTTTTTCTTTTGAATTAGCAAGAAAAAAATACTGGAGAAACATTTTATCTATATTAGAAATAAATAATATGTTTTGTATAGGTAAGAATCACAGGTCTGGAGTGGTTAGTGGTGGAGTACATGCCCAATATATGCAAGGCATTGGGTTTGGTTATCAGGACAAATGCACATGCATGTCTCTCTCTCTCTCTCTCTCTCTCTCTCTCTCTCTCTCTCTCTCTCT
>CABHPH010092856.1:11878-26201 GCA_902168325.1 Peromyscus nudipes
CGGTTCGACATAGAACTAGGGTTTGGACATCATATAAACATTGTACTTGTACTGAAGCATATTGGCCTTCTCCAATAATCTGATCCTGGCAAACTTGTATTCCATTATCCCTCCATTGTCTTTCTATATTTTTAGCCTCGTTGCTGAACCACATTTTAAACTGGAGATTTTGTCCAGGCTCAAGAACAGCCTGTGCTAAATCCCGCCAGTCCTTTGGTAAAATCTTATTACAAGTTGACCAGGTGTTTAACATTTGTTTTACATATGGAGAATGCATGCCATAAGATGCTATTGCCTCCTTAAATCTTTTTAAGTCTAACATTTCAACTGGAATCCAAACATTTTGTTCATTCTCTTCACCAGGTAGTTGCTCTATGGTTACCGGATAAATTAAAGGTGATTGTGTGAAAACAGGTTTTCTTTCTGTAACCTTATGATTCAATTTTGAAACAACTTCACTGTTAATTTCGTCTGTCTGAATTTGAATTTCTCTATAATTCATTTTTACAGGTTTAACAGGTTTTTCTGAGACTGTTATCCTGGCACTTAAATTGACTATCTTTTTAAATTGTACAATGAGGATAAGAAAAGTAATAAGCTGAATAATTCGATCAATATTAATATTCTCATATAGTTGTTCCATTGTCAGAATGCCTAAAATTTCAAACAAAGACCAATTTTCTTCCAATGTACACATAAAGCCCATTTTTTTTTTATGTAGAAAAAAAATTCTCTTTTAAATAGATATGTTAATTGACTTACCAAGTCTTCGTAGAACAGTAGAAATTCGAGGGAATTTCAAAACAGCCACCTGGTGTTCGAGGTGTGAATCCAGAGAAAGAGAGAGAGCAAAAAGAGCGTAGAGGCTTGACCCAAGTCAAGCCTTAGCTTTACAGGCAGGGGTCCTGTTCAGCAGGGCAGGCCTGAGTTGTTTGTAACACTAGCTTTAAGCAAGTAGCAACAGCTGCGGCTCAGTCAGACCTAGGCCCGAGCTAGGGAGCCGGGCCACTCAGGCCGGAACCTGGACCTGCGGCCAAGCAAGCCAAGCGGTTTTTAATGGATTCTTGTCACGTTGGGCGCCAAGTGTAGATGTAACCAACCGTCTTATAAATAAGAAACACAGAACCAATGCAAAGAAGAAAGCCAAGAGGTCAGAGCTAAGAGCTAAAACCTTACCCTTCCTCCTGCAGTGGTCCTACCTCTCCGAAGGAGCCGCTACTTCCTGTGTTAAAGTCTTTATATAGTCTCTGTTCTGCCTTCTCATTGGTTGTAAACCCAACCACAGGACTGCCTCATCACGGCCTGTCTGTATAGACCTCCAGGTGTTCTGTGGTTGGTATTGAGATTAAAGGCATGTGTATCCAATGCTGGCTGTATTCCTGAACATACAGAGACTTACCTAGCTTTGTCTACCAAGTGCTGTGATCACAAGCGTACACCACCACTGCCCTGCTTTCCTATGGCTTGCTAATAGCTCTGACCCCCAGGCAACTTTATTTATTAACATACAATTAACATTTTGGTACAAAAGAAAAATATCACCATAGGTGAGGTTGAAGGGAGGAATGAGAAGGGGGAAATGTAATTATACTCTAATAAAATGTAATAAAATTTAAAAAGACATTGATCAATAGCATTCATTGTCACATTAACAGTCAAATGTTTATCAAGTACAGTATGTCATTAGATAGGAAGTAAATCTTGGGGGAAATTTGTCCTAAGACAACATTTTGTAACGAAATATGAAATATGAAATGGATTGCTGTCTACAGTCTACAGGCTTCAAGGAATTATATAAATGAATGAGAGGTGTGATGGTTAGTTTAAATTGCCAAATTGACATGATCTGGAATGAGAAGAGGTTTTCAATAAGGAATTGTCTTGATTGTGTTGACCTGTGGGTATGTGTGCCTGTGAGAGATTTTCTTAAGTGAATTAAATAAGGTGAGAGGACTCGCTCTGAAAGTGTCAAGCTACTTTTCATTGGCTGGGCATCAGACTAAGTACAAAGGAGAAAGAGAGAGAGCTGAGTGCAAGCATATAATGATGAAGTCCTTTGTTCTGTAGTATGTGATCCCCAGAATCCTGTGATTGTAGAAGTGAAATGTATCTTTTGCTCACTGTAGGAAGAAGGGAAGGAATAACAAGAGTAAAAGTGCAAAGGATGTGCTTAGGGTTGAGGCAGAACAAGTACACTGATCCACTGTAGTTTGTTTTGTCTTTTAGTAAGGAATTAGTATTTATAGAAAGAGAGGTGAAGTAACTGAGAAAGCATGGAAGTGCATGAGGAGGGGTTGGAAGGAGGAAAAATAGGGGGAAGATGGTGAAATTATACTTTAATTTTAGTAAGTTGGAATTATTATAAAAGGGCCCATTTGAAATATTTAAATGATTTTAAAACTGTGAATCTGATCTTATTCCTTTATTCAATAGATACAATGTTTGGGTTAAAGCCAACTTGTCTAATGCAGAACACTGAGAAAGGACACTCCTAATTGAATTAGAATTGTATTATACTGTTTT
Organism: Peromyscus nudipes; assembly: GCA_902168325.1. NCBI lineage: Eukaryota > Metazoa > Chordata > Mammalia > Rodentia > Cricetidae > Peromyscus > Peromyscus nudipes. The sequence goes on from CABHPH010092856.1 coordinate 14,402, forward strand.
ACTTTTAAATATAATACATTAAAATGACTGTTATAAATGTGTGTTAATAGGAACTATATAACGAGGAAGTTAAAATAGAGAACACATATCAAATAATATACAAAAGAGCCTGTTTGTATGCAAAAATTAATTATAGGACCTACATGGAAGTGCATTAAAGATATCTAGGTTTGTTAAATTTAGATACCAATGTTACACTTGTGAATACTTTTTATTTTAACAAACACCTGGAAATTGATAGAGAAATACATCATTTGTGAAACTGTTGATTTGAATGAGCAAGTATTTTGGCAGCTAACAAAAGTCTTGCCCTCCTTGCTCTTCATGATGGTCATTATTTTCTTCTACCCCTCTCTGAGTATTAGCCACTCTTCCATATTCTGATGGAAGTTCCAACTCCTTCAGAAAAAATCTTTTCATGACTTTTCAATCCCCCACTAATGTTGCTTTCTCCTTTGTAATTGAAGCGTTTTCTCCCCATGCCTCTATTTCTCACTTGGCATGTTCCTATTTTCCTTAGTTTGGGGCTTGACATATTTGTCCTGGCTACCTCTTGGTGTACCTACTACTTAATGTACATTTTGAAATTGAGTCTTTTAAAATCAGTTTTGACCATTTATCCCTCAAAAGATACCTTGTTTATAGTAAGTGGTCAGTAAGTAATTATTTTAGTTTGGTTTCCTATTACTTTGGTAAAATAACCCCCAAAGCAACTTAAGTGAGAAAGGGTTTATTCTGGCTCATTACAATCCAGAACAGTAGGGAAATCAAGGTAATAAGAACCAGAATCAGCTGGACACACCACACCCACTGTCAATAGCATAGAGCAATGAATTAATGCACACATGCTAGTATAAATTTTGCCTTATCCATTTTATATGGTTCAGTATCTCCTGTTCAGGGATAGTACAACCCACAATTAAGATAGGTCTTACCACATGAATTCATTTAAGACAATGCCTCACACACATTCTCAGAGTCTAACAATCTTGACAACGTCTCACAGATATAGTGTAAGGTCTGCCTCCTCAGTTGTCAAGTTCACAATTAATATGAAGGATTACAGTATTTATTGATTGACTACTTCACTACCACCCTCAAACTGTCTTAAAGTTATGTTATGATTTTTCATATATGGCGTATAAAAGTTGGCCAAACAATTGTACCTTTTAAGTTTTCAACTTCCTGTTAGTCCTTTAGGGGTTTGGGATATAATAAAAACATAATTTTGTAGATAAGACCCATGTGATCATGTAGAAAATTATGCAGAGACACAAAATTAATTTTCTAATGCTTAGGTCCTTTCTAAATTGCTCCTAGGTTTATTGTGAATTCATTATGCTTATATGTTTTGAGGAATGAAAGTAGAAATGTTATTATTAACTATAAGAAAAATATCCTAAAGAAAGCAATTTGTAAAAGATAGTTCTATCTCTCCATAGGAATATTTTGAACTTAATTTGACCTGATTATCACAGTAATCAAATATGACCCTTCCCTTTAAAGATAAATGGTTATTCTTATCAGATATTCATGTTAAGCCAATTGGAACAATAGTGTGTCTCCTATAAAGTCCTAATTTGGTTTTTGGTTTTGTTATTTTTGTTGTTGTTTTTCAAGACAGAGTTTCTCTTTAGCTTTGGAGCCTGTCCTGGAACTCGCTCTGTATACCAGGCTGACCTTGAACTCACAGAGATCTCCCTGCCTCTACCTCTTGAGTGCTGGGATTAAAGGCATGCACCACCACCACCCAGCTGAAGTCCTAATTTGGGAATACATTTTTGAGTTTATTCCTGGTGGTGTTATGGATATATTTAGGCTTTGTAATTGATATTTAGAAATCAAAGTAAGAAGTATCTAACAAGTGCTTTTAAATTCAAAATTAATACTCATATTCTACTGTGAATTAGCTTACGCATTAGAAAGTTAGCCTGTCCTCAAGTCATGGTGTATTGTGGTGGTGAAAAGGGTCATTCTTTGTTACTTACATAAGCAAGGTACTGACCTTGACAGAAATGCTTGAGTTAGAAGTACTAGAAAAAAGCAGTTTTATAGCTTTTATGGGCATTCAACGTCTTAGACTTTTAGGTTTAAAAAAAAAAACGGTAGGATTTGAAATCACCAAACAATAATTTGAACAACGTGTTTCCATGCACTCTGTAAGATAATTTTTACCTTAGCATCTTGAGATGAATCAAGATTAAACTCTGTTGGAGTTAGACAGTACCTCCATTGCTCTGCAGTGACTCAACCTGTATGGTTGAGGTAAGACTACTCTTTTCTTGGTCTATGGGTCTCTGTCAGTGGAAATTGATAGGATTCTTTGATATCCACTGACTTTTGAGAGTAAGTGTGCTACTTATAGGACTTTACACCTTCATGCATAGGATCCAAATGGTTACAAATATACTATATTTCTGGTAAAATCCCTGTTTCTTATCTATTTCTACATACAAATTTTTATATACACCCTTGCTTACCAAATTATTTGCATTGAGAATATTGGGACCCATCTATTTAATGATTCTAAAAGTTTTTGTATGTCTTTATTTTGCATTCAGCTTAATTTCTTACAAAGTCATTATAATCTGTAATTTAACTCTAACTTAATAGTGTTCTCCAATAAGCAACTCCTCACCCCTTTTCATGCTAGAATCTATATATTTTCCCTTGTTTTAATGTGTCTGTGTGTGGTATGTATGTTTGTGTGTGTACATGTACACATGTGTGTGTGGCGTGTGTATGTCCTAAAGTTTATCTATGATACATTCCTCAATGGTTCTTCCACCTTATCTTTGAGGCAGGGTCCCATAGACAACCCCTGAACTCCCTGGTTTGGGCTAGTCTAGCTAGCCATCTTGTTGCATGGATTCCCTGTCTCTGCCTTTGGGGGCTAAAATTACAATTAGGCTGTCATGCCCATCTATAATTAGTTTGTGAGGGTTTGGGGATCTGAATTTGGGTCTTTTTTCTTGTAACCTTCAAAATTATTATTATGAAATAAGCTGAGTAATCTTATTTCCAAAAACTAACGTTCAGTGATGACTTCATGTCTGAAACTTTAACAGCTAACTATAAACTATTAGTGTTTCTGCTCAACTATGCCTATCTTTTTTTTCTAACAGTTCTAGTTCTGTTTAGTTTTAGTTTTGCTATAGAAAAAAGTTAATTGTGATCCTGTAAGCCAACCATCTCTTTTATTGTATATTCTATTATATATTAAATCCTACTTCACTCACTCAAGGATATTGCTCCAAATGCTATTTCCTCTCTTGTATAACTTTTATTCACTTTACTTGAATATTATAGGAAAAATATGATTTTACAATTTTACATACTTTTTAAATAGCTTTAGTATTAGAGGAACCTGGAAATGTAGGTTAGTGGTAAATGTTTGCCTAGAATGTGTAATGCCCTAAGTTTGATATTTACTAACATAATACAAAAGAAATGTACAAACATACACACACACACACACACACACACACACATTCTCAGGGAAATAGAGATCCAAGTAAGTTTAGCCTATAAATATAGTGGGCTGATAGATTCACAAAAGTATTCTTTTGTAACTCACAGTACAAGCAATTTGTTCAGAGTACCAACTGCTTCTATAAACAATAGGTTAAGAGCTTTTGAAGTAAAATGCTGTATTGTTAAAAATATATCCTAAGGAACATATAAAACTCCCTAACAGGAAATATGAAGTTGTCCAAGAGGAGACTGTTCCTTTATAAAGGAGAATGTTGGTGCTCACTGTCTTAATCACACACTATTAATAATGATGAAATAACTGGTAGTATTGTACACATACAAAACCACCTAGGAAATAATATTTCTATGAAATATTCAATCAGAATTTAATCAGACCTCCAGATAGTAATGCTATAATAAGTATAGGAAATAAGGCACAAATTTTAAAATAGCACAAGGAAAAAAATTAAAATTTAAAATATGGAGAAATAAGTCCATATTCTTCAAAATACTAATGTCATCAAAATGGTAGTAACAACATTAAAAACATAAAAGGATGCAAAAATAAATCACAATAGGAAATAAATTGCATTTATTGTATAAACAATTTATAATAACTGTTTTATTAAATTTTAATTTTTATTGAAAATAGATTTTTTTCATACGATATATTTTGATCATGGTCTCATCTCCCCTAACTACTCTGAGATCCTCCCCAACCCCCCACCTACCCAAATCCACACCACTTTTTTCTCTCTCATTGGAAAACAAACAAGCAACTGAAAAAACAAACAGATGAATGGGACAAAACAAACATAAAAAAAGAGCCAAATTAAAAGCACAAGAAACACATACTGACGCAGAGACACACTTGCACATACAGAATTCCCATAAAAATACAAACTGGAAAATGCACAAGCAAAAGACCTGTGAGGTAAGACAAACAAACAAAAATGCCTAAACAAAGCATTATGAGACAAAGATCCTCAAAAAATTCATTGAGTTCGTTTTTTGTTGGCCTTTTACTGCTGGACCTGGCAACTCCTCTTAACTGTGCTTTGTATGCATAGTGAAACTCTGTTGGAGAAAACTAAATCTTCCTTTGAGAGCAATTGTCAGTTCAAGAAAGCTTCTGGGTTAGTGAGGGCTTCTGTCCATTTCCTCTCTCAGTTCTAGGATCCCATCTGACTTAGGCCTGTGCAGGTCCTGTGCATGCTGCCAACGTCTTTGTGAGTTCATGTGTTTCAGCTCTGTTGTCTGTAGAAATCTGTTTCCTTAGTGTCTTATAATCTTTCTGTCATCTCTTACACAGAATTCCTGAGCCCTGAGGGGAGAGATTTGTTGTAGACATCCCATTTAGAACTGAGTGTTCAAAGGTCTCTGCACATTGTCCAGTTATGAGGAAGCTTCTCGGATGAAGGCTAAGCAAGATACTGATCTATGAGTATAACAGAATGTTGTTTTATTGCTATGTTCCTTTAGCAGAACAATAACATTTGGTTTTCCCCGAGGTCCATTACCTATCTAGTTTTAGGTTCTTGGTCACCTGAGCAGTTTGAGGCATGGTTTCTACCTCATGGAGTAGAACTTAAATCAAATCAGATATTGGTTGGTTACCCCTACAAGCATTGTGCTACCATTGTACCAGAGTATCATGTAGGCAGATCACCATTGTAAATTGAAGGGCTCGTTGCTGGATTGGTGTTTATTTGTCTTCTTGTAGCATGCAGAGTACCTTCCACTGCCATGAACACTTGTCAGTAGAGGTGAAGGCTCTAGTTGGGCACCAGCTTGACTTCAATGAGTTATGTAGGTATTATCTTCAGCAATAGGGTCTAACCATCAGTTTGTGGAGAGCAACCAATAGCCTTTGCAATAGCCTAGGTTGTTTGGGAGTTTCCATGGGGCCCCTTTGGCCAACAACTCAATTAGATGTAACCCATTCCTGGCACATTTGGTGATGAGAGATGACTAGCTAGGCCTTTGCCTCCCACATTATTTGGTGATTCCATTTACATCTTTTTCATATATGTATATCTTTTAAGAAGCTTCTACTGTAGTAGGTTTCTGTATGACCCATCAAATGACCCTTAGTGTCAGCTGTCCTTCCTTGTATTCTTTCCTCATCTTGTCCTTCCCTCCCTCTTCCAGTCCACCCACATCCACCACCTTCCATCCATAACTATCTGTGGTGGTTTCAATGAGAATGGCCACCATAGGTTCATATACTTGCACTCCGTTCCCCAGTTGATAAACTGTTTGGGAGGATTAAGAGGTGTGTCCTTGTTGCTGCTGCCTGAGGGTTAGTATGTAAGGTCTCAGCTAACATGCCTGTCTTGGAGCTGCTATGCTCTCTGCCATGATGATAATGGCCTAAGACTCTGAAACTGTAAGCAAGCCCCCAGTTAAATGCTTTTGTTTATAAGCATTGTCTTGGTAATGGTGTCTCTTCACAGCAATAAAACTAAGACATGATCTATTCTTCCCTTTCTTAGTCCCTTACTCTATACCTAACTTCTTGGATTATATGGGTTGTACCCGCTTGCATAATATTTAGAAGCTGATGTCCATATATAAGCAAATACATACCTATGAAATATTCTTGTAGTAATGCCTTTTTGTCAGGACTGCCAGCCCACAAATAATGACATGGAAACTTATTACTAATTAATTATAAAAGCTTGGCCTTAGCTTAGGCTTGTTACTAACTACTTCTTATTACTTAAATTAACCCATATTTTTAAATCTACATTCTTCCATGAGGCTTGTTACCTCATCTCTGTACTGCCTCCTCTGCATCTGGCTGGCGATTCTACATTTCTTCTTCCCAGAGTTCTCTCTCTGCTGGGAAGTCCCACCTATACTCTCTTGCCTAACTATTGGCCATTAAGCCTTTTATTACACCAATCATGACAATATATTTTCACACAGTGTACAGATATACCACAACATTCTATCAGAATTTAACTAGTCTTCCATAAAGTAATATTATACGTATAGGAAATAAAGTACAAATTTTAAAATGCCACAAAGAAAGAGTCAAATTTAGAATATAATAATTTCATATTCTTCACAATATCAATATCATAAAATAATAGTAACTACATTAAAAGACATAAAGCCACAAAAATAAATTGCATTTATTTTATAAACTATTCATAATATTTGTTATAAAGTATATTATGGAATGTTGGATACAAGAACTGATTCAATTTCAGACTGGACGTGAGTGGGGGTAATGAGGGGCGAGGGGCGAGGGAAAGAGAACTTGGGGGAGCGGGAGATCCCAACTGGATCAAGTACAGAGAGGAAACACAAGGAATGTTCATGATAAATGAAGACCACATGAGAATAAGAAGGAGCAAAGTGCTGGAGAGGCCCACAGAAGTCCACAAAGATGCCCCCACAATAGACTGCTGGCAATAGTCGAGAAATAGCCCGATCTGACCTACCCTGGTGATAGGATGGCCAAACACCATAATTGTCATACTAGAAACCCCATCCAGTGACTGAGGGAACTAGATGCAGATATCCACGGTCAGGCCCTGGGTGGAGCTCCGGGAGTCCAATTGGCAAGAAGGAGGAGGGTTTATGTGAGCTAGAGTTGTTGGGATCAGGGATGGGTGGAATACAGGGACAAGTGGCCAAACAAATGGAAACACATGAACTGTGAACCAATGGCTGAGGGGCCCCCAACTAGATCAGGCCCTCTGAATGGGTGAGACAGTTGATTGGCTTGATCTGTTTAGGAGGCATCCAGGCAGTTGGACCGGGTCCTGTGCTCAGTGCATGAATTGACTGTTTGAAACCTGGGGCTTAGTAGAGACCCTTGGCTCAGCCTGGGAGGAGGGGAGTAGACCTGCCTGGGCTGAGCCCACCAGGTTGATCTCAATCTTCGGGGGAGTCTTTGCCCTGGAGGAGATGGAAATGGGGGGGTGGGCCGGGGAGAGGGGGGCGGGGTGGCAGGAGGGGTAATGGGGTGATCTATGACTGATATGTAAAGTTGAATTATATTGTAAAATAAAATAAAATAAATTATAAAAAAAGAACTGATTCAATTTACTTTTAGTGTACTGAATTCTGGGGAATTTTTCTTCTCCAATCTTTTATTGGTGTTCTTTTAACTGTGAAATATATAGTTGGAGGTTTTATATCATAGTTGGCAATATGCAGACAATTGAGAGACCCATGTCAATAAAAGTTTCAACATTTATTATTATTTTCTTAGACAAAAAGCAATCCTGTTTTTAGGCTATCCAAACATATCAAAATAAGATAAAAAACTGGAATTAAAGAATTCTGTCTTATATATGCTTCCTGTGTTATGTCTTATATTTATGACTGTTGATAACATTTGTTTAGTGAGCTTCTACTACATGCTGAACAGTGTGTTGCTGCAAGACTATCACAGTGAATGAATAGGTAAAGATTTACTCTCTTACAGATTAAAGTTTACGGGAAAATATCCTCAAAAAATACTACATGGTAGAATGATAGGTGGTATGTAGAATTATAAAGCAGAAATGATGGTTTGCATTTTAAATAGCATGCTCAGGCAGGTCTTTGTCAAGAAAGTGACACTTGAGCAAAGGTCCGCAGTTGTCTGGGGACACATGTTCTAGGAAGAAGTACCAGCAGTTGGCAAGGAGATAGTGTGACTGAAACACAGTAAATAAGAGAAAAAGCATAGTTAGAAAATGGACTCCAAAAAGTAACAGGCAACCTGAACGTGTAGCAGGACTTTTTAAGCTCTTTTAAGGATTTTTATTTCTTTCTCTCATCAAGATGGCAATGCTAATGATTATTGAGCTCAGAAATGGTATTACTGATGTAAGTCTTCATGACAATACTCTGGTTGTTGCAACAAGAACATGGCAAGGTTGTAAATAATGAGACCTTTTAGGATGCTATTTCAAGAATTTGAGGAAGAAGTAGTAGTAGCTTGTTTTTAAAGAGAATGGCTGCTTATTTCCCAGGAGGACATGTATATTGCAGACATATGCCTTGCTGAACTGGGAAAAGGGTACCTGCCAAGAGGCAAAATGGTGAGAAGCTAGGCATTAGTGAATGAAATTATACGATCACAGATTGGTATGGTGAGATTGCATGAATTTTCTGTAAGTGAGTTGGTTATGAGGGGAAGAAGTTAGACTTAAAATGTCTTGCTTAATACATGGTCTAAGAGGCCTACACAATAACAGTTATGTAAAGTAAACTGTAAAGTAATGTGAATGGTAGAAGAAATGGGAGGTGGATCTCTCACATTAAAGAAATAGAGGCGTTTGTATCAGTTCCTAAAGGAGTAAAACCAAACAAATAAAGTTCTTATCCTTATTCATCCCACTTGATGCTCACACAGAGAGGGTATTTATGGTTAGTGCTAACCAGGAAAACAAACAAACAAACAAACAAACAAAAACCCCCAGTAACATCCAGGAAAGGCACTGAATAGCTAGGAAAGCTGATCACTCTTCCCTGTCTGCCAACACTGAAACTGCTGGACCTTGAGTGGAGAGGGAGGAGGAACAATAGGACTAGACTATCAATCTCTTTACCACACAGTTTTAGAAAGAAAGACAAGTGAAGTTTAATCAATATTTTCACATTTCATTCTAAACCCTGGGGACCTTAATCCTGGCCTGCCTGAGGAGTGGTGTGTTGAAGGTTCAGGAAAGAGCAGAAAATTGAAACTGAATATACCATCGGGATTTTAAATGGATTAACCTGTAACAACTGAAAAGTGACTGGATATATTTGACATATGCCAAGGAGACAGCAGGGCACCCAAATAGGAATTCTCATGGTATTAGGTACGTAGTGATTGGAGAAAAAAAATAAATCCACTTAGTAAAAAATACTTAATAAATGATTGGCACAGAGACTATTCACTATGTACAACACACTTTATTTATATTATCAAATTTAATATTCCTTAGAAACCTGCTATTGTTCTTTCTCTTACAGAAAGAAAATAAAATATACTCAGAGACATAGGGAGTTTAAGTAGCATGTTCTGTCTCACATATATACCAAGTAGTAGGGACAGGATTCAAACCCAGGCAGCACAATTTAGACCCTTTTATCTGAACCATTATTTTTAGTAGAACAGTGGAATAGAGATTCAGGATTCCACTGCTGGTAAGCACTTTAATATGCAGCCGGTTATTTATGTTGTTTGTTCATTAGTTTCTACGATCTTTGGTCTACAGAGTGAAATTTGCCAAATTCCACTGGGTGCATATAGGAATAGAAAGATATGAGAAATGAAAACTAATTTGTAAAGTGAAGCATTAGCATATTGCCATCTATGTATTTGTGGTATCCTGTGATAAGTCAAAAATAAAATGTGAAAAGAAAACAGCTGCTTCAGGAGATGGACAAGATTACACTCTCTATAGGCTTTTCCCCAATCTCAGCTTTCACCTTTGGAAAATCAGGTAAGAAATCCTTTGCTTTTCTTGTAGGTTTCCATCTGAAGACCGTAAATGGAAGAATGGGCATGCTGGGATGCTACATGAACTTAGCAGCAGCTCTCTTCTCTGTAGACTTTTCCATACATTGTCTGTCTCTGAACTCTTCTCTTTTAATAGATCCCAAGCTTCACTTTCTCCTTGCATGCAGTTAATTGACTGGTGATTTGTCTACACTTACAATTAGTAATCTGTTCTCTCTCAGTAGAGAGTTGCTTGGCCTTTGCAAATGAATTGTATTTATTGGACCAACTCATCAATTAAAGATAGGGAAAAACAAACCAGATTTCTTGCATGCACTTTCTCTTTTCCTTGCTAATTTTAGTGTGAAGGTATAGTCACTGTATCCTAGAGCATTCTGGCTAGCCATCTAATGCTGTGGAATAATGCTTTTGTATACTGGTTTAGTGAAATGCTGATTGGCCAATAGCCAGGCAGGAAGTGCAGGCAGGATGGGCAGACAGGGAGAATTCTGGGAGGAGGAAGGCAGAGTCAAGAGACACCTGTCAGCTGCCCATGGATCAACATGTAATGGGACACAGGTAAAGCCACAGAAAATGTGGCAAAACATAGATTAATAGAAATGGATAAATTTAAGATATAAGACCTAGCTAGCAAGCAGGAAGCCTGCCATGGCCCTAGTTTAAAAATAATATAAGCCTCTGTGTGTTTACTTGGGTCTGAGTGGCTGTGGACTGTATGGGACACAGGAATTCAGCTACACTCTAAAGTAGAAGGTACATTCAGAGAAGAATATCTTTGAGTGGAGTACCGATGGTGGGATATCACTGAATCCCAAGAATGATCCCAAGTTAGTTGTGCTCTATTGATGAGCAGGACACTGTTCCCCTTTTAACACCTCTCTTACTTTGCTTATAAACATGGATCATCAGTCACAGCTGATACCCATCCCTTCCTGTGAAATTACAGAACTTGTTCCAGTATTAGTAGGTCAAGATATCATTATTTTCTGTCAAAAGGTGGCACAGGTACAGTATCAGGAAATGTTCACTGTGGAATGAGCAGTCTTCAAAAACAAGATGGAATACATTAACCACATTGTGTTTAAATCTCCATACCTTTTAAAAATATTGTTATTCTTTTCTCTACAAGGGCAATAAGGGGCTGGAGAGATGACTCTGTAGTTAAGGTTACTTACTGCTCTTACAGAGACCCAGGTTTGGTTCCTGGCACCCACATGGTGACTCACAGACATCCATAACTCTAGTTCCATGAGACCTCATGCCTTTTTCTGACTTCCATAGGCCCTGAGAGTGCCTGTGGTACACATATATGCATGCAGGCAAAACACTAATATCCAATAAATAAGTAAATAAATCTAAAAGTAGTTTTTAATAGCAATTAGTGCTTAATTACTGAGCCATCTCTCCAGCCCATCTAAAATTTATTTTATCTCAGTATTTTTAGATAATTTTACACTATATTGTAGGTACCATTACTAATGTTTTTGAGAGTTTTCCTGTACTAAGTCTTGGTACAGATTTATTTTTCTTAGTTATGCTTGCTGTTTCTCAAGATTCATTTATTTAATGATTCTGAAGTATTTGTGTCTTATATCTCTTTTAATATTGCTTCTTCCATATTCTCTTTTCTTCTTTCTTTAACTACAGAAATATGTTAGCCTTTTCCACCATATATATCATCCCCTTTTCTGAATGTTTTGATATTTTGTTTCTGCTACATTATATGCTATTTCTTAGTTTCTAGTTTACTAAATATGTCTTCTGCATTTATACTGTACAGGGACTTAGTTTTTTTAAATTTTAATTATACAATGTTAGTTGGAGAAATTTGATTTGTTCTTTATAAACTTTTTTTTTTTTTTTTTTTTTTTT